>JALBCR010003921.1:0-114958 GCA_030710515.1 Abscondita cerata | reverse complement strand
ACCATAGAAATAAAAAAAATTTATTGTGTGGCATCTGATTCAATTGCTGCCGAAGTATTGGCAATACTTGAGGAAGTTGATAGTTACTCGCAGGATAGAATAAGCTTTCTATAAAGTCGATAACTTTCTTTTTAACGTTCAATTCATCGATACCTCCAAAATTATAAAAAAACAACTCATTGACAGAAATCTTCATCAACAAATTGTAAACCACACTAGAATTAGCAAAGAATACATTGATTTAAAATCTGTAAAAACTTTGTATGTCATAATTCTTCTAAAAAATAACTCTGTAATACATATCTAAGTTATGCATTAAGATTTTAATAAATTGAAAGAAGAAACAAGTATCAAACCTTCTTCATTCCGTAAGGTGAAGATAATAACTGCATCCTCGAAGGCAACCACCTCAGTTTTGAAAGTCTGCAATTAAAAGTAATACATTTTCATTTGGATGCCTATGTTCAACCTGGTGTAAGCGGGCATTACTTGTCTAGATTCGATGTGTGGCAAATATAATTAACTCTCACTTTTTCTTTCAATTGTTCTCCGATTAATACACTATAAGGATTAAGATACTAGTAAAATTCGTCGAATTATTATATTTGTTAATGAATGTGAAATCACTGGAATTATTTCAACACGCTTTCATTCATTCATTGTCTTTCGAAGATTTTTCAATTCTTGAAGACTTGTTTTGGTGAAGTCACTTATTCCTTCTAAGCTTTGTGCTGCAATTTCTTTATAAAACCTCTTGTGTTTAATCAGTTTAAAGTTTGTATGTGTTGGACATGCCTGTAAATGTGTGGTGTATCTGCTTTAACATTATCATCGTTGTCTCTAATTGTGGGTCCATTATATTCCATAGATATTTCATCACAATACCAATATTTTCATCCGTTGTTACCATATTGGATGAAATTATGTGACTATCCGTCAAAGAACAATTTTTGGCTTTTTTGTTGTCTTAATAAACAATGCCATTTTAGGTTTCTTAACCGCAATAACAGTAATAATGATAAACTTCGACTTACTAATGGTAGTGAACAATACCAACTTAATAAGTTGAACACTCTGTACATTAAATATTATAGCTTCATCTGACAATAACTAAAACAAATTTTCTAATTGTGTGGTTACAACAGTGACTATATATCCTAAACTTTTTAACCGCTTTAATTGGGGACCAATACCGATAGATGTCGTGGGACGAATAGGAGTTGCATCGCCACTCGCATCGCCACTTACAGTGGTGTAACCATAAAGCATTTAATAAACATTGAAATTTATTTCAAAAATCATTTTAATTCGTTCATTGGTGTGTTCAATTATTGAAATGTATAACAAAGATTCTTAAACATGCACACGACATCAATCGGTATTGGTCTCCAATTAAAGCGATTGAAAGTCTAGAATATATAGTCACTGGTTACAATAAACTATGAGTTTCCATTTTTAATTGATTCGGATCACTTTGGTATACAAGTACACCTATTGATAGATTACACTTTCAAACAACATTTGAGTGCTTGGAGGTTAAATTAATATTTTGGAAGTTAATTTTACGTTTATACGTAATTAAAAAGGAGTTATACTAAAACTAAAAAATTAAATTATGTTATTTATACCCGATAATACTACAATTAAGCATCGTAAATAACATTTTTTGTAATAATTGTCCTTAAACAGTCACGAAATGCCGTACCTATGCTCATTCCGTAAGAAGTGCGAGAATATTCTGGCACGGTGTTTTAGAATCTAACTATTCTGTAATTCAATGTTAGTATTCTAAAATACTATTCCCCCACTAGTTACGAGAAGTTGACATTTTTAAACTTCGTTCACAAGCTACACTGGATTAAAGTTTGAATTTAATTGTGTATAGTCGTATGGATTTTGTCACTTGTTATATGAATATCTAATGTAAAAATAATCACAGTTGTTTACGATATAATTGGACTGTTTAATTATATTATTAATAACACGAATAATTGGACTTACCCGATTTTCTCGGCGCCACAAACACTAGCCCTAGATTTAAGGGGGAATTGTGGATAGTAATAAGGAAAAAAGGACTCCTTAATTCTAGTTTTGAATAATTAATAATTAATAATCAGGGCGCGATCCACGTGGTTTCGATTCAAAATTTTCACCACAATTGACTTATCCTTAACTCGTATATACATACAGGGTGTCCCACCGGGAACGCCATCGATAGATTATAGAAAAAACTGTACATGGGAAATATTTTAAATGGAACACCCTATATATTATTCTTGCACAAAATTCTACACACATTTTGTGTATAATGTTTTATACCTAAGTCTAACTGTTTTGGACTTATTTTAAATTTTATGTCAAAATGACGTTTTCAGGCCTAAACAAAATTATAAGATTTTCCTATACTAATGCCTTTATTATTTAATTGGAATAAGTTTCCTTGTAGCAGGGGACCTATTTTAGTGGGCTATGTCAATATTTTGATAATAAATTAATACAGGGCGATAAAAAAAAGGATTAAAATTAAATTCAAAAAACACGTCAAAAGTCATTTTTTTTAAATGCAAGCACCATGTTTTTATAACTTTATTTTATTTAGCATCAAAAATATGGTTGACTTTGTACAAGGTTTTCTATTCAAAAATTCATGATTTTTGGAAATATTGGCAATTTAACTTTTTTTTATCACAAATGCTATTATATTTCTTTTAATATGAATGGTTATTCCTAGTTGGCCATGATGGCGTTAGAAAACAATCATCTGTCAAGGATATGTCAAACTGTTAAAAATTTTCAATAATCATACCGGGACGCTTAAATTATACAAACGAAGGTTACTTAAATTTATTTATTATTTATGGACAATGTGATAAAGTTATATTAAGAACATGTGTTACAGTTAACTGTACCGACTGTGAGTGTTAAAGTGCATATCGTTACCAAAGCGATAACTTTAAATGCTTGAAACACACGTGTCGATAAAGCCAGGTGTTCTTTCGTTGCGTGTGTAATACTGTACAAGTAATTACTTGGCTTTATCGACACGTGTGTTTCAAGCATAATAAGTTATCGCTTTGATAACGATATGCACTTTAACACTCACAGTCGTTACAGTTAACTGTTGGCATTTCTTAGTTTGATACACACAATTTGACATATCCTTGACAGATGATTGTTTTCTAACGCCATCATGGCCAACTAGGAATAACCATTCATATTAAAAGAAATCAATAGCATTTGTGCAACAAAAAAAAATGTTAAATTGCCAATATTCCGAAAACTTTTTGAATAGACAACCTTGTACAAAATCAACCTTATTTTTGATGCTAAATAAGATAAAATTATACAAAACATAGTGCTTACATTAAAAAAATGACTTTTTGACGTGTTTTTGAATTTAATTTTAATCCTTTTTTGATCGCCCTGTATTAATTTATTATCAAAATATCGACATAGCCCACTAAAATAGGTCCCCTGCTACAAGGAAACCTATTCCAATTAACTAATAAAGGCATTAATATAGGAAAATTTTATAATTTTGTTTAGGCCTGAAAACGTCATTTTTGACATAAAATTTAAAATAAGCCCAAAACAGTTAGACTTAGGTATAGGACATTATACACAAATGTGTCTACAATTTTGTGCAAAATCCAAAAATGGAATAATATATAGGGTATTCCATTTAAAATAAGCAACTTGACACCTACTTCCGGTATAACCCGAAGTGTCACCAATTGGAAAATATTTTAACGGAACTGCCCCCCGTCGATGTTAGTATACTACCAAATATTCAAATTTTTCCCATGTACAGTTTTCCTATAATCTATTGATGGCGTTGCCGGTGGGACACCCTGTATATTAATTCAAAAATAAATAGAGACCTTTTAAACATGCCATCTAACGACTAAATGAAATAAAAATGGAAGTTTCCTACTGCCGATTGTTTTCCAAGCGCGGCAGCTCAAATTAGGGTAAAATAAATCTAATTGGCGTAAACAACAGTATTATATTAACAAAATCAATAAAAACATTTTTAAGAAAATGTAATTAGATTTTAGACAATAAAATAATATGTAATATAAAGAAAGAGGCTAAAATTTGGCCCATTTAATTAAATACCAATTAATAACAGTAATGATACAAATAAATTATTACTTACGTATGCTGGTGACAGGACCAAAAACATTGAGCTCGTCCAATATCGAACAATTCCATCTTCGGTGCTGAAATTGATGTCTGCATTCAAGTAAAGCTTGATGCGCTCCATTTGCAACGGCCAACATGTGATCTTGATAGAGTTGACAAATTTTCCCTTGACCAGCACTTAAACCTGGCAATTTATGACAATGCGGTGGTTCGTTAATTTGTAAAAGCTCTCCTAAAGCCAAACCCATGCTTCTGCAACAAAAAGTTACGAAACATAAATACTAGATTTTAAAAAGAAAGTAAAGAAGCTACACGATACACACACGGATAATTATTAAAGAATTATAGTACAAATTATACCCTACTCATACACTTACATTAAATCATTTGCGGTACATTTTGGCATTTTTAATTAACTTATGATTTATTTTTATATTAATAAACTATTATTCAACTTAAGTTCAGGCAATAATAAACCAGAAGTCAGCAGGTGTCTGTGTATCTAAGACAAGCTTGTCTCTATATTAGATGGCGCTATGAATCTTCTTCCAATTCGAGTTATTCAAATTACACTCGATAAATTAGACGAAGCAATGCTTCAATTAAGTATGTACGAATACAAAGTAAATCTGCAAGAAAACATTTTCACATCGATTTCTTCCTAACGGAAGATTAAGATTTACGTCGGCATTAATGTTTTTATACAGTCGTAAAATCAAGTTAAATGTCTAAGAATTGGATTTAGATTTAACGCACATACGACGTTGTAAATTTATTTATAAGCAATTTAAATAAGATTTGTGGAACAACTTTCGTAAAGAGTACATTGATGATTTAATTTAATGCATTCACAAAGTTAGATACATTCGTCTTTGTTAACAGAAATAATTTTAAATGTAACTACATATTCAATTATTTTACTTGTACCAAGAAAAAAATTTTGCTCGTTAATAGTTACAACTTGTGTGGTATTAATTATTTTGCTTGACTGAGATGTTTCTTTACTAACCAAAATCAACATCGACAAGAAAATGTATTTAACTATTAATTAAAAACAAACTGGTTAAGATGTATAAAAAGCTCAATACGTTTCTTTAGCAGTAGTACAAGTGTTAGTTATTAAATTCCATAATTTCATTTGCAGTGTAATGTTTGGTTATTTATCTTCACGAAATATTTAAGATCTAAATAAAACTTAAACGATATTAACTTTGGAAGAGAAGAACGGATCCATATACGATATTATACAGTGAGGACGAAAAGTCAGGCCCCTCCCCTTAACTTTTGCCCATTTGAATTTAAAAAGCTCAAATTAACACAGTGTACACAAAAAATTGAGTTCTTTCATATGGTACTCATTACAAATGTGACAGCTCAAAATTGTTTGAGTAGGTTTCATAACCTCAAAAATCTTAAATTAGAGTAGGGGTCGAGTGGGGTCTTAAACGAAAGCTTATTTAAATTTGCATACAGCTATGGGGTTTAAAAGCAAAATAATCAACTTATCGCTAGCTGGCAACAAGAAAACTTTAAAGAGTTTTCGGCTTAGTAAATTAAATAAGCAGGCTTGCTCCTATTCCATATCCATGGCAACATTGGTAACCATATGAACGGTGAATATTTAAGACAGCTTAGTTTGAGAAGTACATATTTAAACGTAGTTTAAAACGTCAAACAAGTATCATTCGTATCTTGTTATTAGAATTCTTAACTATGCAAAGAGAATTAATAGAAAAGTTGAAGCCATTATAATCTTCGGAGAAGCAAATCGAAATTTTCATCAGGCAGTCCGCTTGTATAATGCTAGGTTTCCTGACCGTCAAATCGATCGCAGATATTACAGGAAACTATTGTCAAAATTCATGGAATCTGGTAGCGTTTCGCATAAAAACGTTCAGGTCGTCCTTCTATTTCCGAAGAATTGCAATTGAATATTTTGGCGAGTGCTGTTGAAAATCCCACTGCTACCACAAATTTTATTGCGGAGCAGCAAGGTAGTTGTAAGAGTACAGTTAAAAGTATTTAAAAAAAACAAGTTTCATGCGTACAAACTTAAATTTGTACATGAAATTAATGAAGATGATCCTGACAGACGAATGGAGTTTTGCGAACAGATAATAAATAACATAAAAGAAGAACCTAATTATTTGGGCCGCATATGTTTTTCTGATGAATATACATTTTTTCTAAATGGAGAAGTTAACAGGCAAAATGTGAGGTACTGGTCGGACACTAATCCTCATCAGTTTAGGGTTACTAGCACTCAGTACCCTCAAAAGGTGAATGTTTGGTGTGGGATAATGGGGGACATATCATTGGTCCGTATTTAATGGAAGGAAATTTGACTGGGGAAATTTATCTCCAATTATTAGAAAGGCAAATATTTCCAAGAATACAAGAAATCGCTCAAGAAAATCCAGAATTCCATAGAGTAACTAGCTATCAACATGGTTAATTCTCAATTTATCATTATTTTTTTAGGATATTATCTTTCAACAGGATGGAGCTTTCGCTCATTATTATTTAAATGTAAGAGACTATCTCGATAATAATTTCCCAAACCGGTGGATTGGTCGAAGAGGTTTTTAGAGTGGCCTGCCCGATCACCCGATTTAACCCCATTAGATTTTTTTATGGGGTTATTTAAAGTCAAAAATTTACAAAACTGAAGTGCAAACAATAGAAGAGTTGCGTTTTAGAATAACTGATCAATGCAGACAAATTAATGATGAAGTTTTAAGGAATGTACGTAGAGAAACTGAAGAAAGGTTGTATCATTGTCTTGGAGTCGCAGGCGGTCGCTTCGAGCATCTGCTTTAATAATAGTTTTAGTTAGTTTTCTGATGTCAACCTTACTTTTTTGTTCTGTTTAAAGTAGTTTCCATAGAAACAACAATAATATTACTTGACACTAATGCTTTTACCGGCATGGCGTTTTTTCATTTTATTTTAAAGCGTTTTAAGATTTTACTCCAAAACTTCACAGTTGTATGCAAATTTAAATAAGCTTTCGTTTGAGACCCCACTCGACCCCTACTCTAATTTAAGATTTTTGAGGTTATGAAACCTATTCAAACAATTTTGAGCTGTCACATTTGTAATGAGTACCATATGAAAGAACTCAATTTTTTGTGTACACTGTATTAATTTGAGCTTTTTAAATAAAATGGACAAAAGTTAAGGGGGGCTGACTTTTCGTCCTCACTGTATGTAGTGCAAATATTATTAGTTAATAACAATAATAGTAGGTATTGTAACTAATAATTCATTTAATATGAAACTAAGGTTATCGGTATTATGTGTATTTTAAACTACAACATTCTACATTGCAAAGATAATAATGATCTTCTAATTATTTACTTTTAAAAAACTCTGTCAATTTTATACTAAAAAAAAAAATCAAAATCTCAAGATATTGTAAAATGAGTAGTTTTAAAAATCATGAATTTTAATGCACTTAAATTTAGGGATTGACAATTCCTTCAATTTCTTATTTTCACCAGTAAAATTGTAAAACTTTTAAAAAATTACTTTAATATAACGGAGATAAATCGAAGCCACAAAACATTAATTACAATTAAAAAGTGGGTAAAAATATTTAATTTTACAAAAAAACTTTTCTCACTAAATTTTTAGGTGACCAAAAAACAATAAGTATGTTCACTATTTTATAATTATAACGAAAACACATGGTATTTACGTTATAGAATAATAATAATAATAATAATAATAATAATAATAATAACAATAACAACAATAATAACAATAATCTAACCCCACAAAAATGTTTTACGCAAAAATATGTGCAAAAGAATAATAATAATAATAACAACAATAATAATCTAATCCCACAAAAATGTTTACGCAAACATATGTGCAAAATAAAATCCATAAATTTGAAGAATTGGGCGAGTCGAAATCAGTACCTTTATCGACGCATGCGCAGTTTAGATTTTTAGAAATGTTATTTTGACTTTGATTGTTTGTTAGTGACAAACTCCCAAACTAAACATAAAGTTGAATAGTAACTAACGAGAGTTCAAATAAAAAGCTGAGCTGGACAGCCGTGAAATTGAATTGATTTAATTATTCTTGTTGGACTCAGTCCAGATTTTTATTTGAACACATGTTATAAATGAAAATTGCAATACAGTATATGCTATATTCACGATAAAGGTTGTGACGTCAAGTCAATGAGACAGTGTTTTGGGTATTCGAATAAATGCCAAACCGGTTTTTCTGCATAACAAGTATTTTCATGTTCTTTGAAATGTATATGTTACACTCAAACCCCGAAACCGGACAATGACCAGAATTTTTACTCACGCCGCGAGGTAGACATTGCATTTTACCGACTTCGCGAAGTGAGCATTTTAGTCGGTCATTGACCGATGCAAAATACTCAGTTCGTGTAGTAGAAAAAGATAAGTACTCAATTGCCAAAGTGAACCGAAGTAAAAACGTTCTTCGGAGATTGAGCAAAACCATAATACCCACTTCGCAAGGTGGGCAATCACTTTTACCCTCGTCGCGTAGAGAGTATTTTCACTTTGCGCAAACGCCGAATAGCGTTTTTGTTCAGAGCTGAAGTGCTGTGCGTCGACTTATAGGTGCAGTTGCGTTTTGTGTCATGTTATCAATGAATGATTTATTTTACACAAGCTGGAAGAGCTAATTTCGCAGAAAGATGGTCACAAAATTGAAATTTTATATTTGAGAACCAACGATATGATAAAATTATCAGCGAAGTAAAGGAGGCAAAAGAGAAGAGGAAAAATAGCCAGTCAGATCTGTGAGAAGCTTGCGCACTTAAGAAAAAGTCGAAAAGTAAAGGGCTAGTGGTTAAACCCATCATCATGACAGCATTGAATTTGCGATGCCAGGTAAGATATTTGGTTTTAATAAAATGGGCCACTCCGTTTCAAAATGGCGGCCATTATATTTTTTATATTTTAGGTAGATCTAATTGACATACCATCAGAGCCTGATGGCAAATACAAGTTTATCCTTAATTATTAAGACCATCTCACCAAGTTTGTTGTTCTGCGTCCCTTGAAAAGTAAAACAGCTGACGAAGTTTCTGACGTTCTTTTGAATATACATATTTTGCTTATTTGGGGCTCCATACATCTTGCACAGTGACAAGCATTTTTGCATTGACTACTACAAAAATTATATTGAATTTGAGAAGGGGCATAATGTTAATTTGGTATATAATATAATACAGTCATAAGTAAATTCAGGGGGGTACGTTTCATTCTTCAAATATCGTTTGTGTTACGGAAAGCGTCGCTTTCAGTTTTGTGAAAGTCATATTTTGCGATTTTCGAGATTAAATTTTGAAAACTTTTTGTTGCAGCTTGTTTTAATAATTTGTGTGGTTTTCAGGTAATTCAGAAACTACCCAGTAAATGGAGTACCATAAAACTAGTCAGGGGTCTGTCGAACGGGCCCATCAAGATGTTCGAGACAGTCTTGTGGCTTGAATGGCTGACAACAACACTTCAGGCTGGGCAAACAGTCTCAGGATTGTACAAAATACAAAGAACAACAGCTATCACAGTGGAATTAAGAGAACCCCGTATAAAGCCGTATTTGGCTGACCTCAGAAAAATGGGTTGTTAGATTTCCCATTGACAGCTAACGTCTTAAAAATAATAACAACTGAAGAACAACTTGAAGGAGAGCTTTCAAAGCTTGAAAGAAGTTTAAATGGAGTAGACAACAAAGAAAAAAGTACTGAATGACAAAGAAAATAGCCGTAATGAATGTGGTCAACACATTCATGATAAAGCTTCAAATGAAGAAGACCTAAACTTACCCCTGTGCACTCTATGTTCTAGAAAATCAGCCATAGAAGCAACAAGGGAAAACTAATTTATAACAGCCTTAAAAAGTCAGGCAGAAGAACGTTTTTACTTTGGTTCACTTCGGCAATTGAGTACTTATCTTTTCCCACTACGCGAACTGAGTATTTTGCATCGGCCAATGACCAACTAAAATGCTCACTTCGCGAAGTCGGTAAAATGCAATGTCTACCTCGCGGCGTGAGTAAAAATTTCGATCATTGTCCGGTTTCGGCGTTTGAGTATAACATATACATTTAATTTTAAGACTATTTTGGACGTTATCACAATCTTTCAACATTTTTGTCCTATTACGCACAATATAGTAATTGTTATAAAAAACGATAGAATTACAATTGAAAGTTCTGTTTAGGGTATAAAATTAACACTTGGGAAAAACATAGTTTTTCCAGCACAAGATCCGTAGAATCATTTTCTCAATCAACCATTCACTGAAAATGTTGACACATTTAAGCTCAAACTTTACATTGTTCCGTGAAAATGATTAATAAGATCACTGTCACCAGTACTACAGATTTTGGTATAACGATTGATTGAAGATATGTAAGATATACGCCCAAGGCAATTCCATTACCCAAGTGATGAAATATACTTCTTTAAGGGCAAGGAGACAAAAAGCAGATTGTCCGTTTAATTAATTGGAATACTTTTCTAATTCATAATTGCTTGTTGAAGCTGTCAAAAGTTAATTTTCAATAAAAACTGCATCTTTTCCAATTTTTGTAATTCTTTTGTTTCTCATTCTCATGTGTTAAAAAAAATCAGCAGTCAAACAAAAATATCCGTAAGATGCAATTGATAAACATAAGCCGTTCCATGTATTTTATGTGTAAACATAAAAATGTATAATTTTCTGTTGTTTACATTTACATAACCTTAATTCGTAGCTGGTAATACCGCTTTTGTATTTTCATTATTGAAGTCAGTATTTCTCAATACTATTCCTTTTTATAATAGCAGCAACTTAAGTTAATATTAATATGAGGGGACAAAGGAGACAGAGAGTGGGGGCAAAGTTGGAAAAAGAATTTTAAACAAAAAATGGACTAAGGCAAGGATGTCCATTAAGCCATCCAATTTGTACTACCGATCTAGAGGAAGAACTGGAATAAGATCGGGTAAAAAGAGTTATAATAGGAAGGGAAAAGGCACTGGTGTTGGGGTACGCAAATGATATTGTAGCTTAGCGACGAAGAAGAAGAGATGAAATGAGTGATTAAACTTCTGAAGAGGTATTTGGAGCAAGAAAATGCAAGAAAATATAAAGAACACGATAATAATAGAAATTAAGAAGTGAAAAAAAGACGAAAGAAAAAAGAAATGGTGGTGGGGGTTAAAGAGATAGAGAGAGTAGACAAATATAGAAATACAAGCACTGAGATCAAAATCCAGAGAAGGTCTTCCAACAGAACAGAGCAAGATCAAGACACCGAAATAGCTCCAGGAAGCATTTTGAAATACAGTTTATGAGTTTGTATGTCTACCTTGGATAAGCAGATTTAGATTTATTTGTTCAGATTGCATTGTAAGTTAATTTCTTAAAAAGGATGTACTATCAAACAGGATGTCTTCTCAGTCCCAATCCGAATAGGAAGCTGCCAAATTGTTGGGGATTCTCTTGTACGAGTTAATGTAGGAAAAAAAAGGATTTTATTTAAAAAAAAGTAGATCCCATAGCCTCTCGACTATTGTTATATTCCCTTAAGAAATCCTGGAGGAGGCAAATGCGGCGAGATACGAAATGCTGCCCGGGACGTCCAAATTACGTTATCAGAAATAATAAATTTACACAGTGACAGACGGAGAAAGGAATCAAAGGAGTTGACGAAAATGTTATGATGACATATTTCAAGAATGTAGGAGCAGCATCTGCGTGGTCGCGGGGTTCAACGTTAAAGAGTACACCGTTCGTGTTTCAAAATGTTAACATCTCCAGGTAAGATATTTTTGTCAATAGTCTATTAGTTGATAAATGGTGCAGGTCCTGTAGAAATTATCAACCAAAAAAAAGGAACTTTTTCAAAAAACGATGCTTTTTTTTTGGAGCCGCCGAATCAACGCTGGTTTCTTCAAAAAGTTGTGTTAATGGTTGGTGTATTTGGCGGGTGTCGCTGTGACGAAATAAGCAGAATGTCGATCAAGAACGTAGAAGAAAAGAGTTAATCCAACCTTAGTTGTAAAAATTCCAACCATTGAAACTGCTGTAGCAAGGAACTTTACAGTAGTTGAAAATGGAATGAGAATACATTTTCTAGATTTATACACAAAGTATAAACAGCGTAAGCCTATTCCGAACGAATGACTTTTTCTTCAGTACCGAAATGGTGTTTCACATCTCAATCATAGCTAAGATACCAGGACAAATTGCTGAGAGTCTGAAATTGACAAAGAAAGAAAGTTTTTCTGGTCATTTACGGCGAACCTCTACCACCCTCTTAGCCGATTTAGGGAATGACATCTAAACATTGAAACGGCATAGCCCATAAAAATCTAATAGTGCAGCAGAGAGTTACATCTCCCCATCCAAAAAGAGTAAACTACAAATTGCCCAAAAAATTTCAGAAGAAACACCAGACAGTATTACACATGTACAAGTACAGTATAATACGGAAAAAATGAAAGAAAAAGAGAAGAACGAACAGAAGAGAGAACAAGAGAACTTGACATTCTCCCAAAAGTAGTTTTGAATAGCTGTAAGATTGACTATTAAAGTCTTCATATTGTGAAATAGTTTAGTTAATTTAATACATAACTGTTGATAACGAAGATATAGAATACACGATAATCAGAACAAAACGCTAGTAACAAAATTCATCCAAAATAAACGGCAAATATGAAGCAATTCCTATTTATCGGTTGATGCTGCGGTAACATACGTCAGCATCAGTACGATTGACAAACGGTTGGAGTTCTATAAAATGTTAGTTGACAAGCGGTCTTGATACTAAACGGCTAGTAAAGAGTGGGGGCTATTTCCCTTATATTTGTATTTAAAACAATAAATAAAGTCTTCTCGTCACGAATTCAGCTACATATTTCCTTGAAGTTATTTTGTTCTTTACTCGTAGATATTACAGAAATTCTTTTTTGAAATTCGTTTTGCCTGATATTTTACTGAAAATTTCACGACTACATGTTATAACCAATCAAAACTCTATATTTTACTTCGTTACCATGACAACTAAAATTTTTCCGGAAATATTTTGCTTCTAGGGTACCCCGGCAAATTCTTAATAAGTGAAAATATTTCTGTCATGAAACATATGACGTTTTAGTGTTAAAATAATAAATAAACTGTTTCCATACACTTTCTCTACATCTCTTTGTGTTCCGTGGCACTAAGTTTACTACTTCCTTCTTAATATTTTCTTGGTTTTCATAACCAAAACGGGACATTTTTGCTTGCTCTTGAAACACACGTTGACAAATTGTTGGTTATCTGTCACAAAAAATTCTTAGCCAACTTACTTTTAATTTTATGTGACATACGATTAAGTACTTTATTGTCAAATTATGTTCATATTAATATTATTTTAAATTTATTTTGGTCGTGAAATTTTCTTACCGAATCCCCCACGTGCATGAATTAATAGCAGGAAATTTTTTCCAGTGAACGAATTTTTTAAGAAAATTCGTTCACTGGAAAAATTTCCGGCAATAATTCAAGCACTAGGAGACAACCACAAGTGAAAACATAACTTAGTTTGATTCACATTTTTTCATTGAATTCATCATTTCTATGAAAAAAAACCTTAGCGACTTTCAACTCATTTTGAATAGCCTTGATAAAATTTATAATTTCATTGTGTTCACGTAGAACTGAAAATTCGACGTTGATAATGTATATATTAATAAAATGTTTTTTGTGCACAGCGACGACTGCCCAAGCAACATGCAAAATTGAAAATAAAAGTCTGTTGTAGTACTTGTTTCTAATTGCAAATTTACTTCTGAAATAAATAAAACTTTGTATAGTATGATACACTTATGAGAAGGGTTCTTATGCACTCCTTTGGGATTAAAATACTATAATTCGTTCACAGACCACACGGAGTTAAGCCACTCCTTCATTAATTTGTGATAATTTGAACCAATAAACGCAGAGACCACTTTACACTATGTAACTTTTTATAAGCGCGAAAATTCAAAAATTTTTATTCGTAATAAAGTAAACCAAATAAATTCCAATAAATCATTGTTCTATAATCAATGAATAAATAGACATTTTTAATATTTGGTATGTATAACGATTGTCTCGCATTCTACATAACCCCACATAACCTAAACTTGTGGTAACAACTTTGTTGCGCTGGTAATTTTTTATAAAAACACAACAAATAATTATGTGTATTTATGAAATAATTATTTTCAGTAAATTCTAGAAAAATATAACGATATTCAATTATAGAAATTATAAATAAAAGATTTCCTCCAAGGAAACTTGATCCGGCAATGTTCCTAAGACACTTGCAGCGTTCCCTCGTTGGATTGCGATGCTGATTCTCTGCACAAAGAAAGTCTTTGCCCGTGGGTTACCGGAAATCTGTCGTAAAGAGTATCCTAACGTCTGAACGAAAGTTTTGGCTCCCTTCCTGAATGGTCCTAAAGTCTCCACAGCAAATGTGACGAAATGATGGCTATCAAGTAAATTTTTATACTTGTTCAGCTTGTTCCGTTTTGCGATTTTAGCAGCGGCACCTGTCGTTTTAAAGGTTCCTTCAATGTGTGAGGGGGCAAGGGTGTCTGTGCATGTCGAATGCCAAGCAAGCGATTTACCATTCATCCAAGGCACAACAGTAACTCCATCCATTATCCGTTCATTATCTAAAGTTAAACCTTGTGGTTCGAAAATAGCTGGAAACTTAGCTGAGTTGAAAACCCGTTTGATGATATCATTCAACATGTGTGTCGGGCATGACGTCCTAGACTGTAACGGCAGGATAAACCATGAATCCTATTGCAATGTACTGCTTCTTATAAAATGTAAATGAATAAATAAATGACGTAACGACTTCATATGTAAAATGTATTTATAAATTAAGCACTGAACTTTCAGAAGTAACAAAAGAAACAGTTATAAGTTATAAAATTCCCACAATTGCCTACCACCAAAGAGCGAAAGACGAAATCAAATTTCTTAAACTACAAATCTACATTACAAATTGAACAAACGTTTATACAAATTATTAAGCAATTGTATCACATTATGAGAGTTAATTCTTACTTTTAAAAAACAATTTTGTATCGTGTTATTTATATTTAACTTGATGAATCAGATTCAGATGAAGAAGAGTCATCACCCAAATGAATTATTAACGGTTCTACGATGATGTCCATTGCAATGTTGACCTGCCACATTTTTCCTTCTTCACCTTGTGCATGACAAATGGCGTTTTTCCAATTGTCTGCAAAACATTTTCTATAGCTTGTTGAAATAATTGGTGAAGATCTTTCATTTTAAATGTTGTCTTGTTCATTGCAACTTCTCCTTTTACTTAACCCCATATCAATTCGATAGGATTGAATTCGCAGTGGTAAGGAAGCAATCGCAACACTGTAAAACCCATTTCTTTAGCCATTTCATCAACCACATATTTTGGTATGACTGCAGCCTCTCTAACAAGATCCAAAAGTTCAGCTTTCACTATGTCTGGAAGGTACACAATCGATTGACTTTCTAACCAAGCTTGTATATCTGCCTTTTTTGTGCAAGAATTGGGAATCTTCTTGGTTTTTCTGCTGTGATAAGAAGCATTGTCCATCACAATCACAGAATTTGCCACTAAGCCGCCTAGAATTTGTAAAAACTAGTTTTTGAAAACTTCCCTGGTCATCTCTTCATGATAATCTCCAGTTTTCCTTGATGCAAAACATAGCAAACCATTTTCAACAAATCCATCCTCAAATCCTATGTGCAGTATTATAAGACGATTTCCTTGATTGAAGGGTCTTTTTAATCCCGTTGTTAATCCTTCGATGAAAGCCTGCCTTGGGTTGACGATTGTTGTGTCTTTCCATACTTTACTTACTGTATAGCCAGCGTTCACCCAAGTTTCATCTAAGAAGTACAATTTCTTCCCATCTTCTCTGTGTTTTCAAATTTCTCTCAAAAAACGTCGCCTCCATGCAATTATCTCGGTTTTTTTCTTTAAGAACACTATTGCGTGATCTTTTTGTGAACATGTAACATCAATATGAAGAAGGATAAATAATCAATTTGTTTACTCACCGAAATCCAATTTCCTTCATTAATTTACTCAAAGTAGTTTGTTTAAATTGCGGTAAATCTTCATTTTCCTGTAATGCTGCCAACATTTTGTTCAGAGTTGGTGGATCGTTTCTCTCAAAAAAAGAATGAATTAAACGCCGAAGAGCAGTTTTGGTTCTATCATCAATGTTATCTAAAATTGCTCGTGGTCTACGGTAAACTTTTGGTGCCTGAAGTTCGTGTTTTTCTTGGTATTCGTGGAGAATTTTAAATACACTCGAAACACTAATACCTAAATTTTAATCGTTAGATAAGTTTTAATAACACTTTAAAATTACCTGCTGCTTTTGCAGTAAACTCAACAAGTTGCGTTTTAAAGTTATCGGGGTGCTCTTCACTGCTAGTTTTAAAGATATTAACAATGCGTTCCTTTGTCGTCAAGCGAAAAATGACGGGCTGTTCGTTTCTTCGGTAGAGAAGGGCGCAGCTTGATTCGTAATTAATTGAAATTAATTATAACCTAAAAATAAAATTTTATTTATTTGATCAATAATGAATGATTTCTCTACGTACCTGAATATAAACACAAATGTACAGCAAAGTATTGAAAAATACTGTTTGTAAATAGAATAGAAACGAGAGCAAACTATTGATATGAACCAAACCAATGTGAAACCAAAATATCAAAAGCGCATGGAATGTAGTGTTGGTTGTAATACTGACTTTAAAATTTAAACGAATAAAATAATTTTATTTAAATTTAGCGCGGATTTGTAGGAGTGGCTTAACCCCGTGTGGTCGGTGAACAAATTAAAGCCTGATGCATACTAAAACCGAATCATAAAATTGAAATAAATATGAATTAAACATGATGGTTAGTGTATAAAGATATAACATGTATAGTATGCAGTGATAAAGGATGTGCAGAATTTCCTTTGTTCACTCATTGCAATAAACTTGTTCAAGCAAAACATACATAACAATGGTAACCAAAAAATAATTTATACAGGCGAGTTCATTACGTATTTGCTCTTATAGTCCTACTTATCAGAAAAAAAATGTGTGCTATCTTAAGTTGTTGGTAACAGATTAAATAAAACTCCGTATATTTTTTGAGATTCGGAAAGAGCATATAAATGGTATATTATTTTCTACTTGTGCTATGCCAAAAATTGAATAATTCAGATATAACAAATGAAAAAGTTATAAGGCTCCTTCCAGAATATTATACACATGAGTTGAACCGTAGATCATTGGAAATAACAAAATGTTTGTGAAAAATACAATAATAAAACAACTGATATGTCAGAGAATTACACAGGAGCAACCAATAACTTTAAACAACCACCATCGGTAAATAACTTTCTAGACAGGCAGATGGAAAAAAAACTGTCAACAACTTTTTCATATAATAAGTTTTTCTCCACAACTATAATAATTAAAACAATCAATTGCCAAATGTTAAAATTTTCAATGAAAATTGTCGCAAAGTTACAAGTTTTAAAAGATTTTGAGAAAGACCTGATTGTTGAGTTGGCAAATTCCCGTGTACAGTGCATCACTACAAATGTAAATAATTAAATGAATATCTCAAACTTCACTTAGTTATCCCAAAATACGTAAACTACATCTGCTTAATATTTGTAACTTGCATAGTAGTAATAATATACAGAGGGCTTCACGTAAGTATTATAGTGAAACGACAAGTAAATGGTAACTGTAAATTTGTGTATAAAGTCTGTATACTATTGGTGCGGAGTAATAAATCATAATTGCTTGAAATAATTCTTATTTTCTTGTGTAAGCGGTACTTCTACGGTTAAGTAAAAACCAATAAATTCTAACCAAAATACGATCATTGTGCCGCTCTTGCAGCATATCGACCCATCTAGGGTCTGAGAACAATAGTTTAATCTGTGTAAAACACGTTGCCATCAGCCCAGGTACTGACGAAACGAGAATCATAGCCGTAGATGTTGGGTATTATACCAAGATACAAAAATAATGGTATATAATACGTAAGAAGTAAAATTTGTAATGTGATATACTATACAAATAAAATAAATAACATATAACCACATAATAATTTATATCAAGGTGATTTTACTATTATAATATATTTACCTACTAAAAATATGGATTTTCCAAACGTATCAGGTACCTACGCCACTGCAATGACAGTAGTATACTGAGTATAGGGCGTTTCAGAGGTGCTCTTAAATAGCATGTCATGTTTTTAATGCCAGATTTAAATTCTACTCGATACTCTAGGGTGACTTTTAATACCATTTACTAACTCTAAAATTAATATTTTTGAGTTATTTAGATTTTAAGGAAATATTATGCCAAAACTAATCCAAACTTGAAAATTAAAAACTCTCAATATGGTAACTTCCAGTTAATAATATTTTTCTTATGCGTTGATGGAACTTATGTATGGAAAATTAATAATTGTACAGGGTGTTCACAAACGAAGTCAAACTTCGACATCTTATTTTAAATAGAATATAGATTAATGGATTCTCTTTTGATTATCTTTCGTCCTATCTTTCACTAAAATGTATCTACACTTTTTGAATTATTTCAAGTTGTTTCGAAAAATCATTGACAAGTTTATCAAGGTCGAGCTCATCCCTGAATACTGTTTATGCTCAATGTTATTTTTGCACGACTTTAGTCTCAAATGGATACATTTGTCAACTGACGTCCAGTTTGACAATTAAAGAACTTCGCTTGTTTTTTTTTTAAAATTTTTAGCTTTTCGATGGATTTTAAAAAGAAAATTATATGTTGTAGTACTTTATAAGACAAGTTAAATTAAATTTAACGACGAGCTTCTGCAGCATTCCCATCGCCATATCCGTATACAAATAAGATGTCGGCGTATTCTGCATTGCTATAAGCGGCCATTTCAGTTAAAACAACAATAACAACGTAAATCTGCAAAACCGAACTTAAAGAACTTAATACAACTAGTTATAACAAAGAATCTTTAAATATGAACTTAAGACTGTCAAAAATGTTATACAAATGAAACGTCATATTCTACCTTTAGTTGTTTATCCGCCCACTTCACATGGAAAAACGTATAAGGTCTAATGGTGGACAACAGTTAAATAAATTCCGTCGACTTCTTCATTTTTACTCTGTTTTTTGGAACTGTTAAGGGTTTGTTGCAAGATTCGCAGCTTGTTCGATAGCTATTGCAACAAGAAAGTTTTAACACAATTTGTATACGCAAAAAGCGTTGAGAATTATTTGAAAAAACCTCAAAGAATTATCACATCTGATTTTGAAAAATTATTTTGCACAAGTTTTTCTTTGAAATTATCACATGATGGAAATGCTAAAAGATGTTTTTTATTCCATACGGGAAGACCATAGTGTTGGGCAAGTATTCCATCAAAAAGTTCCACAAAGTTGGCGTAAATTTTTTGAAAATTACATTTAACATATTAACATCAACTTTTTAAGAAAAATTGAAAATCGAAATATCTCAAAAATCCATTGAGTTTTGTATAATACATATTAGGGTTAAATTTACTCCTTAGCTCTTGTTCTATCAGATCTCCAAAGGAGGGTATCCAATTACCAGTGACCCTGTATAAAACCGTATATTTTCAGGAAGCTAAAAAAAATCTCTAATCAATGGAGTCATAGCCAACTATGGTTTCCATTTAAAAAAATGCTTGTTTGGTCTGTAACTCGAAAACGAATTAAGCTAGAATAAATTCGAGTACGCCATTGAATTGCATATAAAAAAATACACAAAAAATGTTTTGATTAAAATAAAAAATATTCACAAACAAAAAGTTATTAAGTTCCACATATCGAAGTGCTGTTTAGACCATTAAATTTGTCTCAAAAATCGGGCCAACGGTCCCGACCACGGTTTTTCCCTATCAATTCGTCAAACACCTGAAACCCCCCAAATACATCGAAAATAGGACACCCGGTACATTTATATTAAAGCGGTTCTGCATAAACTAAATTTTTACTTTTTAAATGTATGTAGACTACGACGACTCAATGTAACACTTAGTTTAAATTTTTTATGTAATTATCGCTACTCCACAAAGTGACGTCTTCCAATTTATAACATACTTATTAAATCCAGATTCTGATCTGGCTTTGCTCATATATCATTAGTGATTTTTAGTGGTTCTATTTCAAGTTTATCTTTTTAAACAATCACGAGATCGTTAGAAGAAAAAAGTATCCATTTATAACAAAAGTTAAACATTAATTTTCAATTACAAAATTGTCATTCCTTAAAAACAACCCAATCTTAACACCGGAAATTCAATGTTATAGGTGTTAATTTTAAGTTATTCTGTGTCGCACTCCGAAAGTAAATCTTAAACATGTAAATATATCACTTCACATTACTGATATCCTGTAGAGCACATCGGGTGGTGTTGTACAACTTTAACATACGCCGACTCTGGACCAAACAACAATACAATATTCTTTATGTACCTAAGTATAAATAACACAAAAAGATTTAATACAATTATAAAATTACATAATTGATGAATAATGCCGGCTTTAAGCCGACGTTTAATGTTTAAGATGTAGGAAGATTTCGATTTCAAAGAAAAGAAAACCGCAAACGCCACAGTAGCGCAAATTGCTGTCCAAGATGGACGTAGCACCACTTCAAAAAACTCGCATGTGGTTTTAACCGTTCGCGGTCTCTTTGATATATTTTATTAAATGACTGTAGTATCTTTATGCACACATCCTTTGATTACTTTGTGTTGCTTTCCATTCGCCGTCAAGAGTTCTGATAACGTAGACACAAAAAAACGCGATCAGTCTCATTTCACATGTTAATCTTAAATATTAAAATAAAGCTTGAATTTATTTTTATTTTTCAATTTGTTTTTACGTGAACGTGTTAAGAGTTCTCTGTTGTTTTTTGTTAACGACATGACAAGATGACATCTTTTCAGATGTAATTGGTGCTTAACGTTGACCAACGTTACGTGCAAATATAAGTTGAAAAGAGGTTTACAAGTAAATACAAAGAATAAGTCTTTTTTTTATTTGACAGGTACCAGAACAAATTTGTAAGTGAATGTACTGCTTCACTAAATTGCGGTCGGATTAATATCAACAACTGAGTTTCGTGACATTATGAATTTTATTCATGCTTGAATTAGGAATTTTTGGAACATTTGCGTCTTACGATATACTTGTTATAGGTCAAAACTTTCAGATAGTTGCCACACTATAGCGCACTTTAAATGCATAAAATGTTGTACATGAAACATCCAACCCATTTAATAAAATTTCAATATTGAATGGAAATTAAATTATTTACTACTTATAATACAAAAATCATTATAATTCTTTCTACGATGTTAATTAAGGATGTGGCCAAACTTCATGATGTTGTTCTTTTACTAAATTTTTAAGACATAAAGTTTATGTAAACATAGGTCCTAAACGACTTTGTTTTTACTGTACGGGATGCTAAAATCATTTTTTAAACGTTTTCATAACTTACTAAAAGTCGCAAATTGATGTGATAGTTTTATACGTATACAAAGAATCTTTAAAACACTTTAAACCAAAAGTACCATTTTACCTGTTGGGTCCATTAAAGGCCAAGGTTTAAAAAAAAATACAATATACTCAATTTTTTTTTCAGCAACTATTACATATTTAGTGCTAATTTTTAGTTTTTGGTTTCTGGTTTTTGTTACTTTCAAAATATAACATACATAGAACTCTTAATATTAAAACAATACCAGTAGTAGATAAATGATAATATGCACAGTTTTATTCTTTCATTTTCATGAAAATAATCTGAACGAAAAAACTCAAGAAATTTGAAAAAAATCAGAAAAATCATACTTGGCGGTTACAAATTGAAAAAATGTAACCAATTTTTATTGTTTCGGATTTTATATTTCAGTCAGTATGTAATAGTATATTATACACCAAGGTTGTGAAGTCAGTCATTATGCCTTAGCACCAGTTTATTTAAATAAGGTGCGTAGGCAATAATGGACTTCACAACCGTGGTGTATATACTATTTTTCCACTACTAGCCAAATTTAAGCCAAAAATAAAAATAAACATTTTTCTTGTAAAAATCAAGTAGCACAGGAATGCAAATAAATCAAAAAGCATTAAAAGCTACATACGTTGATAAACCAATTGCAACTGATCCACTAAACACTTGTGTGGCATATTTCACCTTCATTTTCTGAAAATTATTCGGAGTAATATGTAAATTAGTTGATTTAGGAGCCAATCGCAGCGGTTTAGATTTGTCTGACATGTAGACATTTTTAATGTCTGTCCAAGATGCTTTATTGTTATTAAAGATTATATCGTATTTAATCAAGTTATTTTGCACCGACTTCAATAAATAGGGGACATCGAAGAAATAATAGATTTTCTTATCGTTTACGAGAAGGTATGGTTTTTCCGGTGATACATCTATTCCTTTAATTAGGTTTCGAAAATTTTACTACTGCCCTACCATTGGCACCGCATTGTAGTTGTAGCTTTTCTATGCAGTTTAATACTATCGACTTCAGTTTGTCACCTTTGCATATCATATTTGTAAAGATGTAGCACAAGGGTTGTTTAACTCTGTATATCTCCTGCTTCTTAGTGGTTTCTTTTTTAAGTCCACTTGGGCTGTCTCAATTTCTGCTCTGCTTTCGAGAAGTAGTCGTTGGGAGATGTTAACTTCAAAAGTGCTTTCTTTTTCACGTTGCAATTTAAGAATGTTCCTCCGTAATTTTCTTTACCTAAAGGCGGGTTTAGACTGCGCGAAATTGTTGCGCGCAACAGTTTCGCGAAAATGTCTCGCGAGTCGCTGTCTCGGTGTAACTGTTTACACAGGGCGAAACGTTTCGGATTGACATGCGAAAATAAGGTGAGCCGCCAGTTTGTGCGAGACAAGCATGCCGGTTGTTACTCCGAGTGCAGCATTTGCAATTATGATGATAATTGTATTGAGAAAGAAAAACAAAAGAAATAAAAGAACACGCCGATGGTGGTCGAAAGAAATTTTTCGTCGGAGATTTCAATATGGAAACAGACTCCTGAGGGATATGACAGCGGTACCTTGTGAAGATACATTTCGAAACTTTACTAGGATGACAACAGAAGATTTTGAACAGCTCTTATCACGAGTTGATCCTGAAATAAGAAAATGGATACCAACATGAGAGAGGCGATATCTGTAAAAGAGAGATTGGCAGTTTGTTTGCGATTTCTTGCTACGGGAGATTCCTACAGCAGCCTACAATACCTTTTCAGAATATCGAAAAGCACAATATCAACAATTATTCCAGAAGTTTGCGATGCGTTAGTTCAGACACTTAAGGAATATGTAAAGGTAAAAGAAGTAATTCATTTTTCTTTATAAAATTTATGATTTGTTTGTTATTATTCATTGAAACGAAAATTGTTTACATTTCTAAAAACAGATTCTATATCGACTTCCGGAGTGATATTTTCTGCGGTACATAATGGTGTGTGGGGAGCGTTTGGTGAGAAAGTCGATGTTTGGCTCCTATAATGTGAACTATTTGACGATGCAGAAGGCGAACTGTGCGGTATGTGTATTTGTAAAGTATTACCATATGATGAAGCAGAATACATTCCCATATCCGCTTCAAATAAAACATTAGCGAGGGCTCGTTTGACATATGCCAGCGTCTTCTGGTCGTATTTGCGTAGTTCATTCGCCAAATTCAAAGCATAGGTGACATATGCATCATTAGATGAATTAACCGATGACTTTAAGATCTGCATAGCTTCACGCATCATTGAGTCGGATTCTTGCTCAGCTGCCTTACGTTTGATGCCAGTTTTCTGTCTCCTGCTACTATTTGGAGTAGGAAAGGTAGTCTCTTGTAACATCTGCTGATGTGTGGTCGAAGATGTAGTAGCTGCCGATGTAGAAGTTGCAGATGTAGTAGTTGTAGTTGCAGATGTATTAACTGCGGGGGTGACCGTAGGCGAAGTTGGCGTTACAGGAACTTCTATTTCGAGGTGTTCCTAAAACAAAACAAAACACAATTAAGTAACTCTTTACGGTTTCATGTTTTTTTGGTTGCGTTTGTGAATATGTTTGGCATAAATATGTTTTCGCCTTTATTTTGAATTTTATGAATTTATTTTGTTATGGTTCCAGGTACCATCTACTACAGAAGAGTGGCTTCAGATCTCTTCCGAATTTGAAAGAAAGTGGCAATTTCCTCACGTCATCGGGGCTATGGATGGAAAACACGTTGTTTTACAAGCACCCAGCAACTCAGGAACTGAATACTACAACTATAAAAATTTTTTAGTATTGTGCTGTTTGCAATTGTCGACGCAGACATCTATGCTGATGTAGGATGTCAAGGGCGGATATCGGACGGAGGTGTATTCAAAAATACGACATTGTACAATCAATTGAGAGACGCGAATTGAAGCTTCCTTGCCCAGAAGTCTTACAAGTTCCATATTCTATGCAAGTACCATTTTACGTATTAGGTGACAAAGCGTTTGCTTTGAGTGAGTACACGATGAAACCATTTGAGGGTAATCCCGTGATACGTTCACCGGAACGTGTATTCAATTACCGTCATTCCAGAGCACGTCGGGTCGTGGAGAATGCCTTTGGGATAATGAGTTCAGTATTTCGTGTATTGAGAAAGCCTCTACTTGTGCAACCAGAAATAGCAACAAAGTTACTTTAGCAACCATTTATTTACATAACTTTCTACAAAAAAGTACTTCTCATGGAACGTACACACCTCCTGGAAGTTTCGATACTGACAACAATGGCGAGATTATAAATGGTAGATGGCGCAATGACGCACCTATGACATCGTTCTTACCCATCCGCAATATTCCGCGAAGAACATCCGCACAGCTCAAAGACGTTCGCTTACACTTAGCTAATCATTTTATTTTAAATCAACCGTTGCCGTGGCAGGACCAATATTAAGAATCCACTTACCTCACTAGCAGTATTCACAGTTGTCTTTGGGATGTCTTTATCAGCCAAAAAATCAAAGTATTTAAAAGCAAACCATTTAGAGTCATATACATCATCACTACCTGTAACAATAATAGTAATAATAATAAATAGTAACCTTATTTTAGTGTTTTAATTTAAGAGGTTATCTCGCTTTATGGTACTAGTATGCATGCACTGACACAATTACAAAAAGTCAAACAAACAAACAAGTCAATATTAATCCAAAGCATAAAATAATAAAAATTTACATACCGGAACCAGTGACTCTGCTTTTTTTTTCTCCCTGGACCTTTCACTCCTATAGGAGCCCATCAATGTTTTCATTTTCGCCTTTAAGATAGGAACAGAATACTGCATTTTAGCACTCATTTCCTTCCAAGCATCCTCTCTCTTCATGCGGTTATGGTGAACCTTATCTTTGGCATCCCATAAAAATCGGTACTTTGCAAACAGTTCAATAAGACGGATGCTTTCGTCCTGATTCATTTTGGCGCGAAACAGTAGAACGTTTACACCACAAGAAACACGCAAAGCGAGGCTCTCTGATGCGCGATAAAATACCGACTGACGAGTGGCTCACGACGAAACATATTCGCGAAACAAGTTTCGGCGTGAGTACGAGGTATACACGAAGCGAGACATTTTCGCGAAACTGTTGCGCGCAACAATTTCGCGCAGTCTAAACCCGCCTTAAGAGTATTTGAGCTGCAAGCTTGAGTAGTTTTGGTATAGCTAGAGATGTTAACGGCATTTATTGCTTCGCCAATATACCTGCATCATTTGAATATTGCGTTTCAGAAATTGACACTTGTAATTCATTTAGGAATGGCAAGTGTTCGCCACATACTCGTTAAGCTTTTAGAGTCGACATTTTATGCAACAGATCGGAACTTCCGATTCTGTTAACCATTCAAAACACCTACAACAAAATGTTTGTAATTTACTTAAAATTCTTCATGTAACTTAACTCGCCTGGTTAAATCTCCTTTGGGAAACCTGAAAGAACTGATTCTACTATCATATTTAATAAATTAATAAATTCAGGTTATGTATTTGCGGTTATGGGATGAGGGCGCGAATTTTAAACTAATGGTATTTTTTTATTCAAATAATTTGATCGTGTTAGGTAATTTTAAGCAGCAAATAGTTAAAGATAATCACCTGGATATACAAAATTATGTTTCACTCGTTTTTGTTAAACAACTATTCTTAGATTCTCAAAAATTGAATTTGTCCATTATTAACCTAGGTCAACAATAGAAAAATTATTAACTACTAATAGAGAAATTCAACTTCAGTTGGCTAGGAGATGCAATAATTGTCCACTTCACAGCTAGTAGTGGAAAAAGCATTATTTATCTATATCTATTACATAAAAAATTACAATTAATATAATATATGGTAGGAATTCATTAAACGGCATTTCCTTATTCAGAATCAACCGCAAAATTTGTCTATGCTTGTTTTCCTTAGGCAAATGAATGATTTATCAACATAACAGAGTAAAGAAACGATGCGGATGTTGTAAGTAAAAGGTTATTCTCCCATAAAAAAAGGACTACCATTCAATACAGCAACGCAAACAAGAATAACATTGCACGACATAAACGTTTTTAAAAACCGATGCGTAATTTTCTAGTTAAATAGTTTTGTGTTTTATTTCCGGTACACTTTTTCAATATCAGAACCGATGTAGTTTCTTTCACAGCAAATAAAGTACAGTAAAATAAACACAAATTAAATTCAAACGAATTGAAAATCGGTGTCCTTTCAATCATTGTTTGATTAATGAGATGAACCTGTTATTTCATCGTTTACGATCGTGACTTAGCATTTCGTGCATAAGAGTAGTTAAGCAAAATCGTGCATTACCGCAGTAAGCGTTAATATTTTAATAAAATAGTGTTTAATTGATTTTGATTACTTTAGAAATTGTAATTGAATAAAATAACTTACAACTCGTCGTTTTCAATAACAACCAACCATCGACTACGTAAATCCTGAAGCATTACTTTTAACATGAAACGGATTTTCTCGTTTCTTCATAATCTGAAATTTATGTTCAAAGACATAATAAATTATCGGTAATACCGCAAAGTGTATCAGAATATAATATAAAACAAAACTCTTTTAAATATTAAAAGCGGAACGTAAGTATGAAAAGTTGCCAAGTTTAAATACCTTCCATATTTTGTTGTCAGATAAACGTTGAAATTAATGATCGAATAAAACAGCATTGAGTAGATTTTTTATTGTGCTGACAATTGAAAAACATGTTAAAATTGTATTAGATGAATAAGTAACTTCAAATGTCGGTAAAATTACTGTCATTTTTAATTTAATATAGCGGGTGGTTTTTGAAAACGAAACAGATACGTTTTTGGGCCTTTAGCTATTTTTTCAAAAAACCCTCGGACAGGTCAATTTTATTTTCGAGGGGACAATTGACTAGACTAGTTTGACATTTGTCAATTTAACTCCTAGGCGGGGCGTCATGCACCCTAAAATTTTAAATAGCACCAGGGGTCAAGTGAAATATCATTTTAAAGCCCATCAAATTATCTTTTAATGGCATATTATTTTTAAATTTGAACTATTAGTATTCAAATTATTACGTTTCTAAGGTTTTGTTTCAATGCATTTGTTTATTTCATAAAGATCGTGCTACCTGTAAAGTGAAATTCTTTTAATGATTAATTACATGTCACTTAATTAAATGTTCAAATTGATGACCACCAGCATCCATACAGTAGTACAAGTTTTGTTGAAAGCGTTCACGCACATTATGCAAGATTATCGGTGTAATTTGGTGGCATTCGTTGACAATTCGTTTGCGTAGGTCTTGTAAGGAAGTCGGTTTAGTATCATAAATTTTAGACTTTAAGTGGCCCCACAAAAAGAAATCAAGGGACGACAAATCTGGCGACCGTGCGCATTCTATGGGGCCCCTTCTTCCAATCCACTGATTCGTAAATCTATTATCAAGATACTGTCGAACAGGCAGGACATAATGTGGAGGAGCTCCATCCTGCTGGAAAACCAATTGGTCTACGATAAAATGCTCATTATTTTCAATAATGTCAGTCAACATAGGATCAATGCTATTTTCCAACAAATCCAAGTACATCTCCCCGGTCAGGTTACCTGGTAAGAAAAAGGACCAACAATACGGTCACCAAAAATTCCGGCCCACACATTTAATTTTTCTTGATGTTGCTATGACTGTCATTAAATACCCTGGGATTAGAATCACACCAATAACGACAGTTATGGCGATTGACAGTATCATTAATGGAAAAAGTGCACTGGTCCGAAAAGCAGATATTGAAAATAAAAGGATTGTTAATAGCTCGTTCACTCATCACTTCGCAAAATTGTAGGCGGCGGTCAAAGTCATCTTCATTCAGTTCTTGTACGAGATGAACTTTGTAAGGGTGGAATTTATGCTGTTTCAAAACATTTCGAATGATGCTTCGCCCAAAACCAGAATCAGCTGCCAATTTCCTCGTACTCGTTCGAGAATTCAAAGCAACATGTCCAAGAACCGCCACATCTACTGCTTCATTTCTATCGGACTGTCGCTTCATATTACAAACAGATCCAGTCTCTTGATACTTTGCCACTAACTCCAAGACGTACTTCCGATTAACATGTTTATCCAAGTGCTGTTTATTAAATTGCTCTGCTGTTCTATTAGCACACTGATTATTTCCATAGAAAAGTGAAATAATTGTCACCCTCTCGGCAATGGAGTAAACCATAATGTTGTTCAATTGCACAAGCAACAATAAGCTGATAACGTAGTCAAAATAGAGGTTTTTTTATGTTCGATTAACTACAAACACTAACGCAAATTAAGTCAGAATTTTTGTTACAGATTACAATGAGAAATGCCTAATCAATGACACTAGTAGCAAAAAATATCAATTATTAACAGGTAGTACGATCTTTATCAGAAATTGAGATAGGCACAACAAATGCATTGGAACAAAACCTTAGAAACGTCATAATTTGAATACTAATCGTTGAAATTTAAAAATAATATGCCGTTAGAAAGATAATTCGATGGGCTTTCAAATGATATGTCACTTGACCCCTGGTGCTATTTAAAATTTTAGGGGCCCCCGCCTAAGGGATGAATTGACAAACGTCAAACTAGTCTAGTCAATTGTCCCCCTCAAAAATAAAATTGACCTGTCCGAGGGTTTTTTAAAAAAATAGCTAAAGGCCCAAAAACGTATCTGTTTCGTTTTCATAAACCCACCAGGTATTTATTTAAAAATATTTTTCTACAGTGAGGTGGTTGCCAAGAAAACACTATCAACAACGATTATTGTTTTAGATTAGGCATGTTGCTATGTAACACTTTTTTTAACGCCGGCGCACAAGTTAAAAGTAAAAACTCCGGCAGAGAAAAAGTCACTAAGTCGTTTTTTCAGGCAACGTTTCGTGCACTTCTTCAGGCCTTTAAAACTTGAAATAATATGAAAACCACATGGATATTCAACAAACACAAAATAAATTAACAATTAAATGTAAATGTAAATAAATATCTCACACTCTATAAGTAGAAACGAACAAACATGCCCCTCCTCAAAGAAGAACAAATCATTTAAATAAAACTTAATGGAGGAAATATTTCCCTATCATTAAACAATTTTTGTTCATTATGATGACACCAAAATGGTCGTTTGCGTTTCAAACTATTATGCGAAATAAAGTTTTCAGGAGTTCCTAGGTAGAGAAGAAGTCTTAAAGAGAATAGTACGTCATTGTACCGCAAAAATGGCAACGAAATGAGAAACGTCGTATAAAAAGCCACAGTTTTTGTACCGTTTCGTTGCCGTAGATGAGGCATGGATCTATCACCCCACACCAGAGACCAAGCAACAATCGAAACCGAGGATTTGTAAAGGTGAACGTTCACCAAATAAGGCTAAGATGGATATCGACTAACAAAGTCATCATGATCACAGTTTTCTGTGATTCGCACGATGTTATTAATACTGATTACCTTGAAAAAGTACTTGGACCGATTTAACACTATTTTGAAGCAGAAACGACTGCATTTAGCAAAACAATTGAGTTTTTCTAGTTTAATGACACTATTTATGGACGGCTAATTATTGGTTCTATGATTCGAAGTTCAGAAAGAAGTTATATGATGTCTTATCAGAAAAGGCCTACATCGCCTAAAAATGAATCACCCACTTCATCTTAAAGATCCCAAACGGATGCGCAGAGCAACATAATAGAAGGAAGCTGGCATGCAGCAAAAGCTAGTTTCCGGTCGGGAATATAGCGCAGGGAGATATTTCCATCTCATTTGGCAAAATATCTCTTCATGAGAAGATGTAGAATGGCAAATCTTGATCCAATCTATCGATTGCTGGCGAGTTATGTAATGTCTGCGCCATTGAAATCAAATCTATAATGAAACTAATGATATTGGAATTGAGTCAACAGGGTCGAATTTAATGGATTAAACTAGTTTCTGACAAATGAAAATTGATTTAAAATGATTGTTTAGAATTCATATTGCGTATTATTTTGAAAAAAATAATTTTAAAGAAGCGTCACTAAACTAGGAATGAAGTGAAAAATCGTTGTTTCATCAGGACAATCCACGGACATACTTGTGCAGCCACTTTGACAAAAATCCATCGATTGTGCTATGAATTACTACCTCATCCATCATACTCTCCAGATTTAACTCCTTCTGACTGTTTCCTGTTTCAAACTTAAAAAAATGTTTGGTTGATTCTGGTAGCACAAAGAGGTCATAGTTTAAGCAAACGCTTATTTTCATAGCCTAGAGGAATCTGACCACTTGAAAGAAATCAAAATTAGAAACACGTTGGACTAAATATTTCAAACTAAAAGAAGATTATATAGAAAAATAAAATGATTTTTGCCAAAAACCACCATCGTATAACAACTATTGATTGGGGTTGTTTTTACAGTGCCTTATTTATGCATCGTTGCAAGTACTTAGGTAACGGGGAAGGTCTAGTAAATTTACCATCACAAGTAAAAATCAATGAAGTACATTATCAGCAAATCGTAATTGAAAGCAAAACCATAAAACTAATAGTTAGAAATATGTCAACACAAATATACAGGGTGTTTCATTAATCAGTACAGAAAATGAAACTGGAGATTCCTTGCAAAATTTAAAGGGGGTTTAACATAAAAAAATTTCCTTAAAGCCTCCCCTGAAGAGTTAGACAATCTGTAGCAATGCTAGGTAGCGTTAACTGAAATTTGTTCAAAGAATAAGAGCCTGTATTCAAGAAAATGGTGCCCATTTTGAACACTCTCTGAAATAATATTGTTAATTTAAATTAAAAATGATAGTTAATAATAATATTGTTATTTATGTCAAACTTGCATACGCAACTTATTAATTAAAAATTCTGTAAGTTCGCTTAATTTATTTTTTGGTGAAAAGTATTGAGTTTACGTGAAATTTTTAAGAGACAAAAGTTTTTAATTGAATTGGCCCTCCAAAATCTGAATTTTAAAATTAAAAAAAAATTAGTTAAAAAGTTCTGGTAAAAAAACTCTAAGGGGTAGTAAGACTCACCCCTTGCAGAGAACAAGGGTGAATAAAATTATGAAAGTATGGAGGCTTCTTGGTAGTAGTATTTGAATGTTTAGATTTCTTTTTTTATTTCAAGTCATTTCAGAAAAAAATCGATTAATGTGAATTTTTACACATCTTTAAGGGGCTGTAACTCTTCAGGGAGGCTTTAAGGAAATTTTGCAAGGAATCTCCAGTTTCATTTTCGGTACTGATTAATGAAACACCCTGTATAAATTCCGAGTTTAGAATTTGACACGAATACTATAACATCTCTTGCCAGACCTTTAACTTATAATATATGGGATTTCATATTGTGTTATTGTTTACATTCAAATATAAGTATTTTATTGTGCAGAAACCTACGTGACTCTAGTCATTATCCTTGGAATTAGGAGATCAGCTGTGATAGGGAGTACATCAAATCAACAAAAACCTTTAAATTTAAGTAGAAGAAAGGTATACAATTTGTGAGTTTCAGGTTTAAAGCAGTACCGTAGCTAACCACTAGAATATTAAAGTTAGACTTGTTGTCTAGTGTTAATGGTGGTCCAATGTTAAGGTTAGAGCGCATTAGAGCAATTTTATGTTCTACACCATGCACACAAATCCAGAAACCGACAAACCATGGATAGCGTTCGTGCTGTCAAAATTCAGGCGCACGCAAAAATTTGTCTTGTAAACACATGTGCATATTTATACACACTGCGTTCTAATATGTAAGCATATTTATACGTTAGATGGGTTGAATATAGTACATTGACATTCACACAACATCTCAATGACTGAAAGAGCACCTCAAAGAAAAAATTTAAAAAATGCGAAAAACACAAATGTCTTTTGGAAAACGTTAAAAGTAAGTATAACACTACAAAACAATTTTTTGATGGACAATAAAATAAAACTAAAAAAACACATATTATTGGCGACAACCTAATCCTTCCTAGCAAACTAGAAATTGTTTCCTGTATGTTTGAAATAAAAGAGTTGTTAGATTCCAAGGCTATGGGCGGTCACATCATAGGTCTCGTTGGCAATATTTAAAATAACTCATCGTATCGTTCAACGCCTTTAGCGGCAATGAGAAACTTATAAAAATCATTTGTCAAAGTGTAAAATTTGTGAACTTTTTTCAAAACTAGACCTCAAAATATCATTAATTTCAAATTATATGCGAGGTAATGAAGAGCTTTCATGAGTACTTTTCCGAACCTGGTCATCAAGACCCTCTCGGATAATTAGGAGAAGATGTACAACACCATTTCACAAAACACAATCACATTACACACTTAGTTAATGTTATTACATGTGAATACTAGGGTGGGTAAGGGTTGGCATGTTTAGGTTTTAGTGGTTTTCCTAAACCTTGAAGTAAATGCTTTGCCAAGACGAACCAATCCACAATTGCACACTGGTTTCGTCACCATACTGTACAGGTTTATACTAATCTTCTGGGGCACCATACATAACACTTACATTACAATACAATATTTAAAATGTACCATACGATTAAATAAATAATAAATAAAAAATTAGTACTTATTACATCATACTGAGATATGGTGGCTTCAAGGGAAAATGTTTTGTCCTGTTGCATTGCGTATTTTTGACGAACACAAGTCGCATTTGTCTTTACAATTACTGAATTTGATTGACTCTTGAATTTGGTTTATTTAAATAATATTTTTCAAAATCTCAACATTTGGAATTTGCACATGCAAGGTTGTATTTGTTAATATATTTTATGTAGAAAAGAAAACTGACTCAATCGTAAAAAAGATAACTTTCTGGAAAAGAAATATAAAAAAAACAACTGTAACCTTTTTAAAAGATTGCACATATTTTTACAAGAGAATGAGAAAAACATACATGAATTAGCATTTAAATACTGGAGATCCGCATAAGAGAGTTTCCACATTTAGGAAACAGTATGACTGGATGCGTCACTCCTTTGATTCTGATGCTACGAACATTAACTTGGCTACTTTTAAAACGAGCAGCTCATTGAAGTCTTGTGTGATCCCACGTTGAAAATAGTATATTCTGTAACAAGTTTAGAATACGCCATATTCGCGTGAGTAACAGTTACATTAGTGCGGAATAGCTATTCCAAAAAGTGTTGAGAAAGTGTGGGCCAGTAACGATTAAAGTGTTACACAATTAATACAAATGGTGGTTTTGTTCTCTATTTAAAGTTGGTATTTTGGAAAAAAACGTAGCGCTGTTAGCTTCCAACAGGACCACAACAAAAAAAAGTAAAGTTTTAAAACAAGTGCAGATACAGAATGAACATAATTTGTGCTATTCCAAAGAAACAGGAAAATTGATCTGAAAACTACCCCTCACTACTATTCGACAATAAAGTAAAGTTCTCATTTTACCAGAAGAATCAATAGATAATACTATCCACATCATACTAAATTGTGGTTTAAAATTGTTTATTACCCGATTTTGTATCTCGTGCCTTTATCTGAAAAACCACCCCTGGTCACTATTCAACTCAAGAGTAAAGTACCATTTTTAGCAGCAGAACCAATCAATGCTGCTACATTCAAAGCACACCAATTTGTGCTTTTAAATTATTTACTATCCGATTTTGTACCTCGTGCCCTTATCAGAAAAACCAGCTCTGATCATTATTTAATTTAAGAGTAAAGTACCACTTTTACCTATTGAATCAATTAATACTGCTACATTTACAACATACTAATTTGTGTTTTTAAATTATTTATTATCCAATTTTGAACCTCATGTCCTTATCTGAAAAACCACCCTGATCATTATATTCAACTCACGTGTAAAGTACCACTTTTACCAGCAGAATCAATCAATACTGCTACATTCAAGCATACTAATTTGTGTTTTTAAATTATTTATTAGATTAGATTAGATTAGATACATTTATTGTTTTCATGTACAATGTTACATATAACAAGAAATTGAGTTTTGTGTACAATAATAATAATTATAATATAGTTACAATAAACTGAAAAAATATTAAATAAATCAAGATAAATAGAACTAACGAGTAGCAAAAGTGAACATAATGATTTTAATAAAAAAAATAAGTTATTTATTTGTAATAAACTCACGCATTTTTAAACAATTTACAAAAAATAAACAAAATTGCATAATTTCTTTAGAATAATGAGGGTCATTTAAAAACTAAAAGAAACTCTGTATATTTCCATTGAAACTTTTTATTAGCGGTGTTCTGAAGCAAGAATATACAGCGTGTTTCAAAAGGACTTTACAACTTTAAAAATTCATATAATGTTTATCAAACAAGGTACAGAGCTGGTTTTGGTGTTGTTTTAAAGGAGAACACTTCAAGTTTTGACTCGCGTAGTCCGCTAGTGCCTGGTCGCGTCGCACCAGCGCTAGCGGCAGTTACGTCAAAGATGGCTGCCTTCACCGGACCCGAGCGTGCTAGCTGTGTGTTTTGGTTTGAAGAATCGAAGTCTGCGACAACAGTTCAGCGTAATTTTCGTACCAAGTACGCTAAAGATCCTCCTAGTAGGCCTACAATTTATGAGTGGCATAGATGTTTTGTAGAAACAGGTTGTTCAGTAAAACATACAAAATCCTCAGGTCGTCCAAGCACATCTGACGAAGTCGTTGAGCAAGTGAGACAAAGTTTTGTCAACAGCCCTACGAAATCGACCCGGCGTGCATCTCGTGAGCTTCAAGTCCCACATACGACAGTTTGGCCAGTGTTGAGGAAACGTTTGCATTTGAAACCATACCGATATTCGCTTGGAATAACCAACGGAAGTCACATAGAACATCTGTAGTTTAAGGTAAAAAAACTTGAAGTGTTTTCCTTTAAAACAACACCAAAACCAGCTCTGTACCTTGTTTGATAAACATTATATAAATTTTTAAAGTTGTAAAGTCCTTTTTGAAACACCCTGTATAGGACATTCCACTACAATATGGCTGAATGTTTCTGGCTGCTGTAAATTACAAATTGTGCAGTTTTCGTTATGATTAATACTGTAGGATGTACCCTTGTAATATAGCTTTGATTTTAATTTAGAAGAAAGTCTGATTTGTGCGTAAAGTCTAGCTGTATGTATGGATATTTTGTGTTGTAAGTATAATTGCGGTTTTCTATTAAACGTAAAATTATGGTAGAAGAGTGAGTAACGCGAGATAGTAAAGGCAGTTAAGTATTGTTTTTCTCGTTTTAATTTAGATATTGTTAAATTTTCCCAAATTCCTTGTGCACCTATTTCTATAAAATAATTTTTTAATTGGATCACCCAGTTATGGTTTTCGTTTTTGTCTCCTTGCAGTTGTGACAAGCGATTAAAACATATATAAACGTACCTAGAAGAGTTTAAACACAAAAGTCGTTGGAGCTACTTTAATGCTAGTTTGAATATTAGATATTTTAATTTTACACATCCTGTTTCTAATCGGATATATGTATTTGGAGTACTGTTAGGTAAATACAAAAGTTGTTTCAAAAAAGTGGTTTGGATTTTTCCAACTCATTTGGATAGCGAAGGCCCCATACTGGCAAACAATGAGAAAATGAACATAGGACAATAGATTTGTATAAGGCTATTCGCGTTTCCCAACTATTAACTTTTGCGTTAGAGAAGAATGTCATTACTGCTCCGATAGATTGTTTTGCTTTAATTACTGTTGAGTTAGCCATGTCACGAAAGAGTGAGGAGCTAGTAAATGTTACACCTAGATATCTAATTTTTTTAACTATTTCGATATTTTTGTTGTTTAGTAAGAACCCCTTTTGTGGATGCCGGTGTCCTGTTTTTGAAAAAATTAGTATTCTTGTTTTCTCAGTATTAACAGTTAATTTGTTAGTTTTTATGTAATTTTCAAAAAATTCTTAAGTAAAATGTGTGTCTTGCGACATCTCACGTAAACATTGACACGTGTGAATAGTATAAACTAAGAAAAATGCCAACACTTAACTGTAACGGCATGTGTGTTTAAAGTGCAAAGCGCTATCTAAGCTATGGCAACGTGTGTTACAAGCATTAAAGTTATTGCTTAGATAGCGCTTTGCACTTTAACACACAAAGAATTCTTAATTTGCGGGAGATATATATTTCCGATTCGCCCAGTACTACCAAATCATCAGCATATAATAACATTAGTACATCAGTTATACCATCGATGTTAACACCATTTGCCCCTTGTGTTCTGAAAAAACTTTCTATGTCTCCCAGGAATACTGAAAATAATGTGGGACTAAGACATTCTCCTTGTAGAACACCTTTAAATATCTTGTATTTTTTTGATAGTTCACCATTTGCCTTAATTTGAAATACAGCTGAAGAATACAGGGCTTTAATTAATCTAATAAACTTAGCACTAATACCCTGTTGAAATAGTTTATGCCATAGTAGGGAATGGTTGATGGTGTCAAACGCTCTCCGAAGGTCGACAAACACTGCATAGACTCTTCTCTTCTTAAGCCGAAGTTGCAATTGAATAGCCGATGTCAAAGAGAAGACATTGTCCATGCAACCCCTGCCCCTACGGAAACCGTTTTGACACTCGGGAATAGAGTCTGCTTTTTCCAGCCATATCTCCAATCTCGTATTTAGTATATGAGTAAATAATTTGGTAATACAATTGATTAAAGCAATGGGTCTATAATTTTCAGGGTTTTCATGAGAGCATTTTTTATGCAACATTGTAAATATGGTGTTGGACCAAGAAATAGGAATTTCTTCAAGTTCGAGAATTCGATTAAAGAGACAATTTATATAGAGCAACCAATTGTTTGGTAAATTTTTTATAAATTCAAAAGAAATATTGTCTGCTCCCGGGGTTTTACCATTATTAGAACGTCTTATTGCATTTTCTATTTCGTGAAATGAAATTGGTGAGTCCATTATGGGACATCGTACATCAAAAAATACTGTATTTTCAATAGTAAGAGTTTGGGGCATATTATCAAAAAATGATTCCCATGTGCTAACGGGAAGGGTTTTGTTGTTATTATGCCCTTTATAATATTTGATAGTTTTCCAGAAATGTTTTTAAGCTTTGTTTGGTAATTTTTTGTTGTTGTTTGCATTCATTGTCAAACCAAGGATTATTATGTTTTCTTAAATTTTGTTCAGAACCGTTAATAATTTTTTTTGTCAAACCTAAGAATAAGGCGGTGTTGGTAAGTGTATCAACAAGTTTTGAGTATGTATTTTCTACAGTAGATTCTAATACACAGTTTTGGGATAATTTTAGAGTATTGTAATAAGATGACGCATCGTTGGCATGCTAGAAAGGAATGACTATATTATTTTGTTTGTTTTTTTGCTCTTCCCAGTGTTTACTAGTTCTTGGGAGTGACATTTTTAGAGTTAATTCTAAAGGAAAATGTGCTCCAGTTTTTGCAAAATATTCTAAAACTAACAGATTTTCAACTAAGTGTATCTGAATATTTTGAATCCATAGCAAATCAATTACACTACAACCTATTGATGAGCAGTATGTAAATTGGCCGGGCACATCACCTTTAGTTCTGCCATTTAAGAGAGAAAATGAATTAGCGTCCATAAACTGAACGAGAGCATGGCCCCTATTGTTTACTACGGTATCAACACTTACGCGTTTGCTAATAATATTTGTATTGGAAATAAGTTCCACGGGCACTTCAGATAAATTTCCTAACCTACAATTGAAATCACCACCAATAACTATTGTAGTATTTGGATATACAGCGTTTATTTCCAGTAAAGACCGATTAAACGTATCTAGGATAGTTTCTATATCTACATTAGGTTTAAGATACACGTTGCTAATAATTAGTTCAAATGCATTACATGAAATTAAACAAGTTAGCCAGCTTTGTGTTTTATCTAAAATACGTATATCAAGATCATTTTTAACAATAATAGCTAAGCCGCCACTGGCCCTACCACGGGATTTGTCACGAAGAGCGTCGGAAAATATCACTTTAAAGTTATCTAAATACGATGGGTATGTTTCCTTTGTCAGCCAAGTTTTATTTATACAAAATATTGAAACTCCTTTTGTAATTTTTGAGTTAATAAAGTCTTGTAGGTTTACAAATCCTGTGGCATTCCAAAAAACAATTTTCAGCAATTGCTATTGCTCTGCATTTAAAGAGCTGTTTTTATTTTTAGCTGATTTTATGCCTTGATCTCGTTTTGGTGAATTGTCTTCATGGTCTCTAGGTCTTTTTGGTCTATTCTTTGAGGTTAGTTCGTTTGTAACAATTTTAGGTGTATTGTTCACATATTTTATAGTAGCATTTATTTCGCCACTTTCTTTCAATCTTTCGAGTTCTTTTCGCAAGTTGTTCAGTTCTTGTATCTCTGACGGCGATCTGATTTAATGTGTATTTGTGAAAAGGTCTCTTTACATAATTTGTTTTTATTTCGAAGTATATCGGTAACTATCTGTTTGCTACTTAGGACTATTCTGATAGGACGAGTTTTTCCATTAGTTTGTTTCCCTATTCTAGTGCAATTAGCAATAAGCACTTCTTTACCATTATTTAATGAGTGCAGAATATTGTTAACAACAGCTACGTCACTATTTACACATTCATTGACTTCTGGTACACCAAAAACGATTATGTTAGTTTCTCTTTTAATTCTTTCACGAGTTTCGTTGTATAATTCACTTAATGTAAAGTTACCGTTAGACACTTCTTCTTGAATTTTGGTTACATTTTGAGCCAGTTGATCATGATCTACTCTCAAATCAGATAAATTGTTAATACATGTATTAATTTGGCTTGAGTGAGTTGTTTTTTTTCATTTAAAACAGTGATTGACTCTTGACAGTTAGAGATATGTTGTTTGCATTGTAAGATTCCGGAATTTAAAGTTTCAAGTCGCACCATTATAGCATTAAAATGAACGATGCTTAGTGATTTACTGGAATCGCTATTGCAGTTATTACAAATAAAATCTTGTACGGGTGTATTTGTGTGATTTTGATTAGGGGTACTACATTGTCTGTGTACAGTTTTTTTGCAGGTAAAGCATGATATTATACTAGTGCTGGTACTGGTACCTAACAAAATTTCGCTAAACAAACACAACAAATTGGCGGCATGATTGTTGACCTCTGATACGATAACACTTGTTGATATCAATTATCGTTCACTAGAATGTTGCACTTATTTCAATAAAAAGAGCGCAGAAGGTGCTAAATTCTTGTAAATGACTTACAGTTTATTGGTTAGTCCTAACTTAACTTGTCACTTCACTAATTACGCAACTATAAATTTTCTTTTTAGATAGTTTGCTTTTAGTCGTTTATAAATATGTGTGCTCACGACCGTAGTCAAAACTCAACTCAATTATTTATTATCCAATTTTGTACCTTGTGCCCATATCTAGAAAAAAACAACCCCTGATAATTCAACTAAAGAGTAAAGTACCAATTTTTACCAGCAGAATCAATCAATAGTGCTGCATTCACAGCCTACTAATTTGTGCTTTTAAATTATTTATTATCCGATTTTGTACCTAGTGCTCTTATGACTTTTTAAATTTCCATTTGTTTTAAGTAAAAATCTTTTTAAGTTAGTATTTGTTTTTGTTTTCTTTAATACAACAGCTTTATTTTTTTAACAGATTCTCATTTATTTCCCAGCATACTAGTAAAAAAAATGTAAAATAAAAAATAATAACCTTACGTAGATGTTAGGCTTTGAATAAGATTACATAAAAATAAATAAAGTTTTATTTTTGAAAATAATTTCAAAGCACTTTGTACATCAAACGTGGATATTTATTAAAAGCACAACTATTTTCTTACCTCCTGCTAAAATTTCAAGTGTCCGATTGAAATACTACACTGCGATCATTAAATGATGTCCATACGATACTACTTTCCGCCGTTGATATCAAATGTTTAGTCTGTCATTGAAGTTAGCTAAAAGTAAATGTCAAATAATGGCAAATGTCACAAGCTCTATTTAAAGATTTTTTTTATAATTTGTCATTTTAAATGAACCTTAAATCAAGTTATAAATAATCAAAAGATTGTGCACCTAACTTCAGTAGGAATTTTAAAGATAATGGAAGCAAATATAGATAAATTGGGAAATGAAAGTACTTTTTCTTTGGACATTATTAAATGATCTCCCGGCACCTGAGATAAGTGACTTTAAAGGGTTGTCTACAGGGGCCCAAAAATTTAGAAATTCAATTGAATATCGCTAAAACGGCTGCAGTTGAAATGGCAAAATATAATATCATCGGGTACAGAATTTTATGTCAAATCTAAAATTTAAATAAAACATAAAAAATAGGATATTCCGTTTAAAATAACGAAGTGAATGTCCACTTCCGGTATAACTAAAATGGTCATTCTATTTTTATTTGAGAGAACACATTATTTTGTGTACCTAAACCTACAAATTGGTAAAGAATCAAATTTATTTATTCTCCATAAATGTCTAATCTCCTCCTTATGTGTAGTTTTGCTATTTTGGTTTGCTTATAGGGCTATAAAAAAAGTCATTTGGGTTCTGTTATAGAAGGGCAAATTTTATTCCGAACAGTGGTAGCTCTGATCTGATCTTAAACGTAAACGCTATTTAAATAAATTGAAAATTTTGCCACTTTACCAACTAGAGTTATAAATTTCCTAAATTAAAAACTTTTGTTTAAAAATCAACTTAAAAGACCAAAATAAAAAAAAATAGTATAATGAATTCGTCTCAGAAAGTATTTTAACAACTCGTAAATTTAAAAATTATACCGGCGTTATTAGTATATGCAAAAGAATAGTAATTTTAATCCTACAACTTAATAGACATAAGTAGAAGTTTACTTTTTTAAACAAAAAAATTAATATATTTGTTTAAGTTTCTGTACTGCGAACCCTCAACCCAACCTGCAGTATATTCACAACAGAACAACTAAAATCACAAATTACAAACTCTATAGTTTCAAAAATCATTTAACCTATGTTACAAAGGTCGAGATTCGGTTTTCAACAAATTTAGTATGTCTCAATGTAAACGTGTGAATTGATTCTACTGGTAAACATTGGTACTTTACTCTTGAGTTAAATAATATCAGAGGTGGTTTTTCAGATAAGGGCAAGATGTGCAAAATCGGATAATAAATAATTTATAAGCACAAATTTCTATGCTGTGAATGTAGTAGTATTGATTGATTCTGCTGGTAAAAATTGGTACTTTACCCTTGGGTTGAATAATGATCAGGGGTGGTTTTTCAGATATGGACACGAAAGTCGAGTAATAAATAATTTAAAAGCACAATTTAGAATGTTGTGAATAGTAGTATTTTTTAAAATGAGTACTTTACTTGTTTGTCGATTATTAGTGAGGGGTAGTTTTCAGATACGGGATCAATTTTCCTGTTTCATTTGAATAGCACAAATTAGCACAAATTATGTTCATTCTGTATCTGCACTTGTTTTAAATTTTTCCTTTTTTGTTGTGATCCTGCTGACTCCATATGAAGCTAATCAGCGCCACGTTTTTTTTCTTCAAAATGGCAAGAATACAAAATTATTGTCAGTGGCACAAATTAGCACAAAATTAGCACCTAAATAGTGTAATAGGTGAGTTCGGATTCTGTCAATTTGGTCCTGCCTACTTCAAAGAGGTTGTTTGATTGTAAGATTTGAAAGAACAAAGAAAATTCTGATTTATTTGTAATACCTAAGGGATGTATTTTCTTAAAGATTACTTTATTGTACATTGATTGGTTATATAGTATTTCTGAAATATATGTCTTTGTTTTTTATTCTCTTTTTCCCAAACTTTTGGTGCATTCTGGTAGGAGTAGAAGTTTCAAGCCTTGAAAAAGGACAGGCCAACTGACCGAAGCGTCGGCATTTAAAGTATATGGAGTCATAATTTGACCCTTCACTTCTACTCCTACCAGAAGGCCCCACAAGTTTGGGAAAAGCAAAATAAACATTAACAGCAGGAGTTTAAATTTAATGTCTGTTTTTGTTTGTTATGGATTTTTTTAGAAGTAATCGTGTCGGTTAAGTTGACGAACCCAACAAGCGGACAAGATCTTACCCGACCTGAAAGCAACTGATGGTATAATTCCAATAAATTCCCAAATATTTGATGATTCTGAGTATGTTTAGTTTGTAACGAATCCGGTAAAGATGAAATTTTGTACGGCTACTCCTTATGTCGAAAATGGGCTCATGCTGAATGTAGTGGTGTGATTACAAGTTGCGTCATCTTACCCGCATGTGAGAGTTTTGATATGAAGTTATAGACATAAAAAAATGTAGATAAGTTTTTAAATTATCAAGTAACGTAAAAAACCCTTTAAATATAATTGTGCAACGATAACTCTGAGTTGAAAACAAGATATTGGGTCGTATTCATAAAAAAAAGGTTATGCTTATACTTGCAGAATATGAAGGAAATCCTTCAGCTCGCATTCATAATATTCCGAGTAAAACCTTATACTTATAGAGTATGAGAATATCCTCCACAAAAAAGTATTTGGTTATTCATAAACGTTACCTTTTACTCTAAATAAAAAGAATATCCTTCAATAATTCTGAGTGTGGTCAGTAGCAGACTCAGTCGTTAGTGATCAGTTGTAGCGATGGCAGATATTGTGGAACTGAGAGAGATTAAACACTACAAACAGCGTTTATCAACACCTATTCGTGATTACAAAGAATTATACCGGTTTGAAGAGGAAAATGTGGAATGGCTTGCCAACAGATTTTTGGTAATAAATGCTGAAACTCGAGGGAGGTGCGTTAACATCCGTCTTAAAATGAAGATATGTTTACGCTATCTCAGTGACCCTGGGTATCAGAAAGGCATTGGTCAAGAACTGGGTGTGAGTCAAGCTACAGTATCTCGTACAGTGACTGCCGTAATTGACCGCATAGTTGCGCAATCAAATTACTGGATAAAGTTTCCGTCTACTAATAATGAACTTATGGATGCGAAACAGTTTTGGCAAAGCAAGTATAGGTTTCCGACAGCAATTGGTGTAGTTGACTGTACCCACATAGGAATACTGAAACCAAATCGCCATGGTGATGAGTATGTCAATCGAAAAGGTCATCCTACACTGAATGTGCAAGCCACTTGTGATGCAAGAGAAATGTTCACTAGTATGGACGTTAGTTGGCCTGGATCGGTCCACGATTCAAGAATATGGAGGAATTCACAAATAAGGGTTCATTTACAAAATAAAAACAACGTCGTGCTACTTGCCGATGATGGATATGGTATAGAGCCGTGGCTCATGACTCCATTCAGAAATCCCGCTCCAGGTCCTGAACTAAATTATAATAAACTTTTAAAAAAGAGAGTGATAATTGAACGTTGTTTTGGTCAACTGAAACGTCGATTTCCTATTTTGCAATATGTTTGCCGAGTGAAATTGGAGAATGTGCCAAAAATAATTGTTGCCTGTATTGTGCTTCATAACGTGGCAAAACTTTGAGAGACATCGATTTTGAATCACCTGAAGAAGAAGTGCCAGAGGAAGATGACAATGATAATGACGAAGTTGATCTACCTCTTCGCCAGCAAGGACAAGAAGTCAGAAGAAATTTGAGCATTGTAATAAACAACTTTGATAATTAAATGTGGATATAAAACTGTATAAAATAAAAGTTCAAATTTAATTTAGTTTCATTATTTATCGCATACTAATATCAAATCATTTCGGTTTTTAAAAACAAAATTCGAATAATTATAATAAGTTTATGCACATACTAACGCAAACTGTTCTATTTTTTATTTTATTACAAACTTTTAATAATATTAATAATAAATCAGACATATACCTACTTTAATCTTTTATATTTTAAACCCATCCTATCATCTAAGTACACTAGATTTTTTAAACAAACTAGATAATAATTATACTCAAAATCCCTTAGTCTTACAAAAAATAATAAGTACCTAACATAATATATAATATAAATTGTCAATATAATAACGTTGTACGAGAAAATTTGATGAATTGTTTACATATTGTAGTAAGTTACCTCCCCCTCGTTACATTACATTACAATATTTGCTGTTGATTCCTCCCGCTTCATCCTCTCCAACTTTTTTTCATAGTATTCTCTTTGAACTCTACTTGTTCGATACTGCTCTAAAAGAACTAGCCGTTGAAGCTCTTTGGTTGTGAGTCCTTTTGTTTCATTTGTTTCGTACTTTTCTGTTGCTGTTTTTTTCTTGTTGGCGGAAGAGATTCGACAGTCTTGACACTACTAGACTGTGGTTTGATGACTGATTCAGTCTCTTCCCGCGTAGTAGAAGCTTCACTCACTCTATGCTGAGTAAATCCATCATCAATACCAATCTGCATTGCGCCTCCGATTCTTCCAATTGTGGGATTACTGTCACCTTCCATAGCCTTCAATAACTTTTTCTCCCATTCCAACAGTTTTATTGCTTTATTTCCAGTTTTTTTCAAGTCAGTTTTTTCTTCAACCTTCCTTTCATATTGTTTATTTTCTTTAAAAAGCCTTTCGCATCCAGTGCTTTGCCAAATGTCACCTCGTACTTCCTGGTAACATTTCTAATAGCCTCATCCTTTCTAGCTTTTATTTTTGGTATTTGGGATTTTCCAAAATCACGGGGCATAGGCAATTTCATCTGCTATGAACTGCAGTTCGGTTGTAGCATTATCTTTTTCTGTACTTTCACTATCGCTGCTTGACGAATACATATTCTCTGTTCGAAGTGTGCTCAAATAACACCGATAAGAAATAAATACCGTAAATAAACAATCCATCGTAAACAGGTTGGAACCTGCCGCGGCACACACAAGCCGACACCCCTTTTACTTATTCTTGAAGGATATCCTTGCAAGTATAAGGTAATCGTTATGAATACGAAAAAAATGCTTTAAATACTATACTCCTACCTTTTTCCTACCTTTTCTTCAACTCAAAACCTTTATACTTCTACCCCTTGTACTTACAAGGATATCCTTCAGTTTTATGAGTACGGCTCATTATGTTGAAATCCGAAAAAAAAAAAAAAAAAAAAAAAATAAAAAAGGTAAAATTTTTATTTTAATCTCCCATACAAATAAATTGATCACATAATGGAATAATAAAAGAAACGATGTCTTCAAAATATTTAAGAAATCAATTAGAGACGAAGTGGGTTTCTATAAATGGTGCCTATAATGATTATTTTGGAGGCAAATGTGAGTTTAATCCAAATGTCTTCCATTAAATTACTTTTAAATGGTACAGATAAGATAGTAAATTTGAAATTACTATTTATATAAATACCTACTCTCCACCCCATGTTAAAGTTACTCGATCCGTATGAGAAAAATTATATCCGGGGATATCCACCAAAGTGATATCAACTTTATTTGATAGCCATGTTTCACTAACGCCTATGATATCAAAATTATTTGATTGAATGTATTCTTTTTATCAAAAAAATTGGAATTAAAGTGTGCAATTCTAATAGTACTACTCATCATTATAACATAAACGATAATAATAATCATAAATAAGTATAAGATAAACTAAACATAATAATGTATTGATAAAACAAAAAGCAAGATACTGATAACAGAAATAAAAGAGATTCATGCGCAAAACTCATTGCAAAACATTATTTAAGTCAGTAACTTTGGAGATGCGGAATACTTTGCTGTTTTCTTTGGCTCTTATAAATATCTTACCATTTTAGTCCATACAAATTGTAACTTATGTTCCTTCTGAAACTTCTTGGCATGTGCCAACAAGTGTCTATTTACAGCCGTTAACGATTCATTAACATATATAGGATTGTTGTTTGAAGCAGTCTTTTCACCAAAGTAGTTGGGAAGCTGCGTAGTACTAAAATTACGTTTAACTTTTCTACACTTCAGAAATTCTTCTTTATCCCAGCGTCTTACGAATTTGACTATTATAGATCTAGGTTGATTGAGTTTAGTAGGGTTAGTTTTCATCCTGTGACAAACGTCAATCATTTGTGATTCAACTTTAAATCCTAGCGTAGCACCAATTTGCTGAACGGTGACAAATACATTTCATTCCTTACTTGGAACACCAATAATTTCTAAACTATTTAGTCGCGTATACTGTTCCAAATCATTCAATTGTCTATTTAGAGTTTGGTTCTCATCTTGTAATTTTAAATTATTTGTTTCAAGCTGCTCAATGCGGTTTAAATGGTCCAGAAGAGTTTGTTCTTGATTTTTTAATATTTCGTTGCAGTCCTCTATTTTTCATGGCATAAGTTAAGGGAAGTTTTAATTTCGACCTGCTCAGATCTTAATAAGCGTAATTCCGTCAAAATTTCACTCAAAATCGCTTTTCGCTATCTCTAGAACAGATTTTAGACTTCCATTCGTTTCTGTTACCAGTAGTGTAATTGCCACATTTATCATGGAAAATCATCTCACAAACACAACATTTAATTGTGCCACTATCATTACGCGTAACAGAATTTCCACAATGATTGCAGTTTGAAGGCATCTTTTCTACGTAAGTAAATATGCAATACAAGGTCGGAATACGTATAGACTGGTAAGATTTATAACTATTGTTAAATGTAACAACTATAAATGTCCTTATTAATAGTTTATAGCATTTAACTTTGTAGTAAATATTATGCGTTATGATCAACTTGCATTTCAATTGATTAATCACCCAAAAGAAAGATTTAAATACACCAAAAATCACTTATTTTAAATATTTTATAAGACCACCCATAGAAACAACCATCACGTTCTAGTTTTCGCGTATATTATGTAGTATTACTTCAATTAAGCAACTTTGCTGAAATACTTTAATAATTGACACCAAATGCAACATTATGTTAACAGCCTCGAGATGACCGTACATGTTCTCATTTCGTAACAAGTGCGAGAATATTCTCTTACGGTGTTTTAAACCTTAACTATTCTGTAATTGAAACTTGCTCCATGATGTTGCTACAAAAAAGAAATATAAAAAATGTTGTGTATTGAAAATTATTTTAAAAATTAATAAATAAAAAAATTTTATTTGTTTTTTTTACGATTCTATTAATTTACAATCTCTATAAATAGAAATTATAAAAAATTAACAAAACAATTTACTGAGTACAACAGATCCTAAATAATGATATTCGCAAACTTTCCACATAAGGTTTTATTGCGTGTATTTGTTAAAAATTGCTACTTTAATGTACAGCATACGAAATGATTAAACGATTATTGCGTCCTACTTTTAAAAACTCGTTAACACAACATGCACTTCAAGAGGATAAGTAGACAATAAATAAAAAATTTATTACGGTAATTTTAGAAGACAGTAATCAGCGCAAATACTTATCACGACATGTTCATCCAAATAATTAAACCATTAAAAACTTCATTCGGACGAAATTAGCAGACAACTAAAAACTACCATTAAGAAATTTTCTTTATTGTGCAAAAATCTAATTTATAAAACAGGAAGAGAACTTCGAGAGAAAGCTCAACTAAGATAAATTGAAATCATTTGAATAGTAACAGTTTTGCACCTGTTTGGTTTTAACTTAAACGATTGTTGCAAAAAAAATTAAGAACTTATGAAATCGGAAAAGGTCGTACACTTTTTTAATCCGTTCTTTTGTATTAAGATTTATAGCGAGAGAGTGTGCACGATTAAAGCGAACTTAAAGTTTAATTAATGTCAAATACGAGTTATATGTTTCATGTTAGTGTAGTCTGAACTAAATTACTGCCTTGCAAAATTGACTGGTACAAGATGCACAAAAACGGAAATAATTTAATAATTTCTTGTTCGATACTGACGATACTGTAGGTAACTTATCTGTTCGTTGGCTTTCGTGCCCTGGTCTTTTAATTTTGAATCATGTTGTACATTGAATTTCGGTTCATAAAACACAACGAATAATATTAGAAGTTGACCTATAAAGAAAACTTTTTTTGTTGTGAAATGATAATTTCCTGAAAACCTCAGTTATAATGGTTATAATACCATATTTCAAATTACTGTAACTGTTTGTTGCAATATATAGAAACTCGATGATTTGTTACGTCCGGAACATAAAATTACAAGTTATAGAAAACATTGATTTTAACCTTAATTAACTTAAAAATAATTATTTCTCAAATTATTAGATTATTTTATTTAATGATCACTCACGCCGTTTTTGTCCAGTTTTATATAAGTGTTGTAAATTCCCTACAAAACTATACTTGATTTTAATTTGATGCGGTCAAAGCAACTACTCTTATGCTTAGAAAAACTGTCGTGTTTTTTGGTAGACAGTACACATTTTTATAAATAAGTGTTAAAGACATTCTTAAATTTTGTATTTTGGCGCCGATTTTTACGTGGATTGGTGGGGTAACGCTGTTCCGTTGAAATGAATTGTGTGTAACCATTCAACTTTCAATAAATATATGTCTCCGTACGTACGTATTTGAATTTCAATTTTAAATAGAAAGTTAATTAAAATACAGTCCATTACAAATTTTAAAAATATAAATTAAATTAAGGAAAAGTTGCCCAAAAATATGCTGGTCCTTCGAGCCGGATTTATGAATTAGAAGGTGCATATTAAGAAGATTCAAGAAAATTTCTAATTGTTAATCAAATTAAATGAGAAGAATTATATTGAAAAATCGAAATGGTTGGTCGCATATCGCCGTGCCGTATCGTCTTATCACTAGTCGCCGTTAAATTTTCCAATTTGCGTTATGGAAATTTGCTTTACGAAGTACGAAGTCCCAAGAAATAAATCAAGGTTTTATTCCTTCAGGTTATTATATGTATTTATTTAAAGGGCATTAATCGATTTTTAAATAAAATGGTTACAAAAGGAATATTAAGTAGTGAATTGATAGAATTAAAACTAAAATCGAAAAATGATATAAACAAATTAAACGAATTGACAGATACGTAAACGAATTTTACAGTATACTTTATGAAGGTTGTAAATTATATGTTCCTGTTAAACGTTTATATAATAACAAGACAAAGTTTCTAGATGGTACCCTGAGAAATGATTCAAACCAAAAACATTCATCATAAATTATATAAATCAACAAATAGTCTGTTTTATTACAACAAATTTCTTATACAGTGTAGCAAATGTAACAATATTATGAATGTATGTTTTAAATCCCATATGAATGATGTGAAATCAAAACTTAAATCTAATCCCAAATATTTTTGGCCATACGTAAGAAATCAAAAGAATCCAAATTATCTTCCGTCTTCTTGGTTCTTATTTAAGCAATTTATGGCATGGAAACTGTAAATCTTGTTGCGAAATATTTTGGCTCTGTATAGTAGATATAATCAACAAAACAATAAATTTCAAGACGAATTACGGTTTACACAAAATAGTATTAATTTATTCTCTAGCTAGCTCACCCAATTGAAATTTTATTTTCTAAATCTTTAAAATCAGGTGTCTTCCCAGAAGCTTGGAAGCTTGATATTCCTGTACATAAAGGCAAAGATAAAACAGCATGTCAAACAATAGACCTATCTCCACAATTTTTACAATACAAAAACTTTAGAAAAAATTATTGTTAAGACATTGCTTCTGGTCTTAAAACACATTATTATTGATGAACAACATGGCTTCTTTCTAACCGGTCAACGGTAACCCATCTTCTTACTTTTCAAAACCATATACAGCAAGCTCTTAATAAAATGACCAGCTAGGTGTAATATTCACAGATTTTTCGAAAGCATTCGACAAAGATATCAAATTGTTCAGTACAAAATTTTTTTCTAACCCTTTCCAGTGGACTCTGGTGTTCCTCAAGGTTTCCACCTTGCACCTTTGTTTTTTTTATTATTTATTAATGATGTTAAACTTACTTATTAGACTTATTAGAACTAAATTTAAGTAAGTGCTCTTTGATATCATTCTAACGCCAATCAAGTCCTGATATTTCATCAACAATCATAATCTGAAAAGTCCAGCATCTATTACAGACTTAGGAGTCATATTTTCGTAGAATTTCACGTTCAATAAATATATTGGTTATATTTGTTCCAAAGCATGTAAAGAATTAGGTTTTATCATTCGTTTCTCTGAACACTTTAATAGTATGGACACTTTAAAATCTCTTTACACATCATTAGTTCGTTCTCAACTTGAATATTTTCCTTAAGTATGGTCACCATATTACTTAACATCGATAACAAAATAGAAAAGATTCAACATAAATTCCTTAGACATTTCGTTTATAAAGCTGGACTCTGCCATCCTTGGACTACATACATAACATTTATTCAATGTTATACTTGCCTCAGGGGTATTTCCAACACTCTGGAAGGTCAGTCGTATTACTCCTGTATATAAATCTAATGACATAAATGATATTGCTAACTATCGTCCCATAGCAATTTTGTGTAATTTTTCTAAAGTTTTTGAAAGTGTGTTAGCAGAAGAACTATATACTACTGTAGCTTCTACTTTATCACCCCATCAGCATGGGTTTATGAAAAAAGCGATCGAGCGAAACGAACTTAATAAATATAAGTCAAGTTATCTCAACCGAACTCGACAAGAACAATCAAATTGATGTAATATACACGGATTTAAGCAAGACTTTTGATCGATTACCACATGCACTTATTATTAAGTATATGAAAATGTTTGATATCAGCTGTAACATCATAACGGTGATCTCGTCTTACTTATCTAATCGTATAAATTTTGTGTACTTCAAAAACAATGTTTCTAAAAGTATAATAGTGTAAGTGGTGTGCCTCAAGGCTCCAACTTAGGACCTTTGCTATTTCTATTGTTCATAAATAATGTGTGGAGTGTACTTTGTAGCCAATATCTTCTATATGCGGACGATATTAAATTGTTTTATGTAATCAACTCTATGGAGGATTGCGCAACGTTACAGAATAGTCTGACACTGATGAATGAATGGTACAACAACAATGGGCTACCTATAAATATCGCCAAATCTAGTGTGGTGTCGTACTTTAGGAAAAATAATCCATTTATACATAGGTATAAAATTGATGAGAAAGAAATTACCCAGTCTAACTCAGTAAAGGATTTAGGTATAATTTTTGATAGTCGGCTAACTTTTAATGCTTATATCAATCATATTGTTAATAAGTCAAGCAAGACCCTTGGATTTATTATTCGAAACTGTAGGAGTTTACCTCCACTGAATCTATCATAAAATTATATGAATCATTAGTTCTAAGTAAATTAACCTACTGCGCTTGTGTTTGGTCCCCAAAGCAAATTAAGTTTGTAGAATCTGTTAGAGAAAGTACAAAAACGTTTTCTTAAATATTTGTACCTTTACAAACACCATTCTTTTCCTCCTTATAATATTAGTTACAATAGTTTGTTAAGCGAATTCAACTTTATACCGATCAAAACTAAGCATAACCATATATGTATATATTATCTGTACAAAATCATAAATTTTTTTATTGATGATCCGTTCATATTAAATTCGATAAATATTCATGTTCCACGCTTATATGGTCGAAATAATCTAACTTTTGAGTACAAGACCCTCACACACTGCATCATTTCAACTCACCATTGTATCGCATGTATATTTTATATCATACCATCCAAGATTATATTGATATATTTAAGGCACGTCCCAAAGAATTTAAAATTTTTTTAATTGAACTTTCAAGTGTATCTTAATTTGGATTTGAATTTACATTTTTCTTTTTTGTTCTGAATATTTCATATGTAAATTATTAGTTTTTCTCTATAATTTGACATTAATGTCTGTTGAGAAATAAATAAATAAATAAATAAATAATAAATAAGAATTCTTTTACTGGCTAAAGTAAATACATTTAAATCGCGTAGACTATTTCTTGATGTGGTATTTCTTCATAAACCGTACCGTACCTTTAATATCAAATAAATTTTAAAATTCCACACAAAAGTCTTCGTAATATCCCTCTATCTGCCCTCAATTTTAGCAAAACCGCTTATCTCCACATTCTCCCGTTCAGCGTCTTATGTATTCGTCCAACTTATTTCCCAACCTTAACTTATGAATATAGATACATCCTTTTATAAAAATTATTAAGTTAATGTTATATCCGTCTCTTATCAATTAATAAGTTATACTTTTAATTCAGTAAAATTGAAGTAGTGATCTTGAAATCGATTTTTATTGGCCAATACTAGATTAATAATGATGAAAAGGATTTAATTAACAGAATTTAACTAGTTTTTCGACAAACAGAATAAACAAATGTCATCTTCGGAAAATGCATTTATTTTTACAAACTGTGGTTAAACATCTTTAAATTCAAGTTTGTTCACATCCTACCACTTACAACCTCATTGTGTGTACACTTGTTCTTACAATTTTACAAAAATGTGTCCATTCTATTTCATTAATTTTACAAATTTGAATTTAATATGTTTGAACGTTATTAGTTTTCCCTGAACAATCATCTGTTAAAAACTTGCATTGTTTGAAAAACATTTTATTACCCACTAGTCTATAAGCGCGTCCTATGGACGCATTAAACCAAAAATAAAAGGAGAGCTAAAAAACGCGTGTTCTGGCTTTAAACCAAAAGGCCAGGGGAAATTCCGGTATACGCGGTGGCGGTAACTATGAAGCGGGGAATCTCACTTCATCGCACGTACCAATGTGTTCCCATGGTGGTGGTGGCTGATTTTCCTAACTTTTTGACATGAAGGCCATAGGTCAAAAAGTGTGCGTACCAAAGTTGTGAGTCTCGTCAAGACAAATCGAATGGTACCACACATGACCTATTTTGACCTTTAAATAAGAAATTTGCACTTTCGACCTATAACTTTTGACCTTAAGGTCATAGGTCAAAATGATGTATACAAAAGATGTCTTGACAAGACAAACATGATGGGTAATAAAAGCAAAAATTAATTTTTGTTTTTCATTTGGTTTGGGGAAGTGGGTGTGGCCAGCTAGAGTTTCAAAAACCCTTGCATCCAAACCGCCTTAAAATCCTCTATCGAATGGTGTATTCAGTTTTTTTTTTAAACACCTCGGAGGGAGATCATAAACAGCCAGGCAGATAGACAGATAGACAGACAGAGACTTCAAAGGAAATTATAATAATTAGATTATAAAGGTGAAGATAAAATCTATCACTGATGAGTTTATCATTGCCTATACTGTTTATTAGACAGCGGTTCTTAAGCTTCTGTCATTACTAATCTATTAATATCGAAATTAGGTGTTCAACCATATATAACAATTTAGAAAAAATAGTGGCATATCTCAAACCGCACTTTCAAAATGCACAAGATGTCGTTTCTATCAACATAATATCATGTGTTAGTGATATAACTTAAATGTTCGTTGTTACGCAATGACAACATCACTTCACAATTTTCTATTGAAATTTCGAATTTAAAAAACGTAACTTATTTATTTGCACAGTATTATAATGTTTCGCCAAGTTACTTCGCTAAGTATGTATAATTATTGCTCTATTTATTTATTTATTTAATCGTATGGTGAATTTTAAATATTGTATTCTGATGTAAGTGTTATGGATGGTGCCCCATAAGATAAGTATAAACTTGTATAGTGTGGTGACGAAACCGTGTGTAATTGTAGGTTGGTTCTGTCTTGGTAAAGCATTTGCTTCAAGGTTTAGGAAAACCACTAAAATCTAAACATGCCAACCCTTACCCACCTTAGTATTTATATTAAGTGTAAAAACATTATAGAAGGTAAATAAGAACATAAAATTGCATGACGACATGTAATGGACCGGTCCAAGTGCCAGCCACGACAACCCAAAAAATAAAATATAAAAATAAAAATAAAAAATTACAAATTTAACATGCTAAGTAAAAAATATAATCTTGGTTAACAATTAAATTGTTATATATTTAAAAATTTTCGTAGTAAATAACTTTATTTCTGGGTTTATTCATTTTTGCTAAGTTCATATTAATATCTTCAAGTAATAAAGTCAAAAATATTTAGTAGAAATAATATATGCGTGTTAAATATAATAGATGCAAAAATATAATAAATTAACGCTAAGTAGATATTATGAATGGCGAGTAGAATAAATTAACGTTAGGAGATATAACCCATGCATAGTAGAGTGCGTTAAATGTAAATAAACGTGTCTTGCTTTGTAGTTAAGTGTGATCGGTGGTGAACGGTGTTGGTTGGTAGGTTTACAGTTATAAAAATTTTTTCTTAAAAAATTACATGTCTTCATGTGTTTTATGGTAAGCTGTGTTTACAGGTAGATGTGATCGGAGGTGAACGGTGTTGGTTGGTAGGTTACAGTTATTACAAGTTTCTTCTTAAAAAAAAATTATATGTTTTCATGTGTGATTTGGGGTAAACGGTTATTTTGCAGGGATAGCTTCAATTATTTTGATCGAGCAAACTTGTTCAAATACTTTCTACTTAGCAAATAATTACTATACATGACAACTCGAATTATTTAGTTTACAAAACAGTAAAAAATACATAGCAAATATCATTTAATCTGATTCTAATTTTAATATTCCAAAAGATATTGATGTGCTACTCGGAATTGCCGACATATTCTTCAATATTATTGCTACTGGAAACACACAATTTCAGGATCAAATTTTATATTGCAAAATATTTTGTTTGGTTATGTCAAGCGGTTCAACTGCTAGCAAATCTGATTTAAAAATTTTGGAATACTGAAAAAGGTGCCCGAGTTATACAGTGATCGGCAAAGAGTTTGCATCAAATGGGAAAAATTTTTGTAATTGAGATATCTGGAAAACTTTTTTGCAAATGAGTTCAGCATATCGAATGACAAAAAACAAAAAAAACACTTTGACAAATGTCATGTGACCACTATCATGGCAACAAATTAACAAAATATCCTTTAAATATGTAAAAGTGAGGTTAGATGACAAGATATTAAAAAAATGCCTAAAAAAAGTTGTTCAAAATAAGATTATACGTCTATATTTGTAAATTAAAAATATCAGTTTTCCGGCATTTTGGGCGGAAATTGGGTATGATTTTGTATGAGCTTTATTATCCAGGCAATATTGTAAAAAAAATTTAAATTGGGTTTAGAAAGAAGAATTGATCATTTTAGGACTATTTTAAAATAATTCTAAATTTGTAATTTCAACCTTTTGTTTTAGTTCTTTACCGTCCATTGGTAGACTAATAAATAAAAGTCATTGATTGTGAAGTTTATTTGTTGGTTTTATTGTGTTTTATAGAAATCAAACGCAAAAAGTTTCTCAATATTTCGAAAAAATGCCGGAACACTGATATTTTGAAAAGTCATTATTTTCTTTTAAAAAATTTGCACATAGACGTATAATCTATTCTGAACAACTTTTCTCTCTAGACATTTTTCAATATCTGGTTATCTAACATCACTTTTTACATATTTATGGGATATTTGTTAAATTTCGCTCGAGCAGTGGTCACATGACATTTGTCAAAGTGTCATTGGATATGCTGAATTTATTTGCTAAAAGAAATTTTCGGATATCTCAAATACAAAAATTTTTCCCATTTGATGCAAACTCTGCCGGTTACTGTCCAAAATATAATCTTAGACAAGAGGCTTATGAAAATAGTTTTCAATCATCTGTTGCTCGAATAGAACGAACATTCCAGATGCAAATCCTCTAAAACAAGCACTTTATGTATGTAACTTAGCAGATCCTTTTTCAGTTGCTTTAAAACGATTTCACAATCTAGAAAAAGATTTAAATTTGATCCGGACTTTTCCAACAATACCCTCAATTTATAAATGAATATTTAACCTAGGACATGCAAAGATTATAGATATCAATAGCTATGATTTAGATAGTGGTTTAGTTTATTTTATGGAACATCATCCGGAAATAAGGGAGAACAAGGCACTACAAAATAACGTGTAATATTTGATGGTAGTATGAATCAAAATCTAATAAATCTATAAACGACGTGTTGCTCAATGGACCCGTTGTACAGAGAGATTTTTCTAATATTGTTTAGAACTTATGAATTTATAATATTATGTGACATAAAGCAAATGTATAGGATGATATGGATTGATCCCGAACACAGACGCTTTCGAAATATTTTTATGACGATCTGGTTCAAAACAGCCTGTACAATGCTTACAGTTGCAGACGGTTATGTATGATTTAAAAGGTAGCGCTTTTAAGCTACTAGATGTTTGTTTGAACTGCCCGTTAATAATAAGGATAAATTTTCGTTAGCCGCAAATGCTTTGCTCCATAATACCTATGTTGATGATATTCTTTGGGTGGCGACACCATTCACTGAAAGCATCAATTAATTGACTTGCTGGCAAGTGGTGGTTTTCAACTACACAAATGGGGTAGTAACTGTCCAATAATTCTAAAGGACATTTCTTCTGATCCCTTTGATGTTCCATTCCTTTGATATATTGAGTTAGTGAGTGATTGTTTCTTTTATTATGTTCCAAGTCTCGAATTGCTCCTAGTAAAAATAATTGTGATAAAATCTAACTATTTCCAGGTTAGAATTAACTGGAACATTGTTGCTACAATTTTATCCAAAAAAAGTGTTTGATTTATTAAATCCTTTAATCAAAGATTTAAATGTTTTCTTTTCTACAGATTCTGAAGTGGTTCTTTCCTGGATCAGAAAGAATCAATAAAGTTAAAACCATACGTAGCAAAAAGAATTTCAAAATTCAAGATTAAGCAAACAATTTTAATTGGCTTTATGTTGAGTCGCAAAATAATCCTTCGTTGATTGTTTATCTAAAAGGTTTACAACCTCGCGATATTATTGATTGTAATATTTGGTTTAGTGGTTCAAAATTGATCTAATATCAACTTCTGTCATAATATAAATGAAAAACTAACTGAAACTGAATTTATTACCCAAATTATAGGTCAATGTACATCTTCAAGAAAGAGTTTACAATGCTAATTTTTAAAAATTATTCCGATCTAAATAAGCTACAAAGAGTCGTGGCCTATCACTTAGATTTATTGATGTCAATTGCAAATACTAAAAACAAACAAAAACTTAAAAATTAAGCGTTGGGGAATTAAATTCCACTTTAAAATGTATTTTTAAACATCAATAACATTTCTCGTTTTTTGAGGAGATTAAAGCCTGAAAACGGAATACTAAAATTCTGTCAAATTTGAGTAGCCTTTTCCTATTTGTCGACAAAGAAAACTGATTACGTGTTGGAGCTCGTCTTCAACATGCCAATGTTTCTTGCGGCCAACGACATTCTATTATTTTACCTAATAATAATCACATTACGGATCTTATTTATTCAACACGAACACTAGCGATTGTTACATGCCGGGTCTAAACAAATTTAAAGTAGTCTTAATTTGAGATTTTGATTAGTGAATAGTACAAGACAAATAAAGAAAACTGTTCATAAATGCATAACTTGCTACTTCTTCTCAGCGTTAATGAGTTCTCTTCCAGAAAAATGGGTAACTCAATCTCGACCTATTCAAAATTTAGGGATTGATTTTAGTGGCCCTTTCAATATTAAGCAATCTTGATTGCGAAGCACTATCTTGACAAAATTATATATCTTGCTTTCGGTTTGCTTTTCAGGAAAAGCAATACATATTGAGCTTGTATCGTATATGAGTACTGAAACTTTTTAGGAGCATTTAAAGGTTCATTTTTCGTCGAGGTAAACTCTAGCCAAGTGTTTTGCGATAACGGTATTACATTTAAAAGGGCTTACAATCATTTAAATGACTTTTGTAGATGTTTAGATAAAAACGTTTTTCACAATTTGTTCATTAACAAAAAAAAATGGTTTGAATTTTATTCCTTGTTTTTCGCCTGTTTTTGGTGGATTTTGGGAGGCGGGTCTTAAAAGCGCCACATGCCACATCAAGAGAAACTGAGGTAACGATCAACTCACATATGAAGAATTTAACACTTTAATTGTTCAAGTTGAAGGAATTCTAAATTCAAAACAACCTACAACACAATTAACCAATGATCCTTCAGATTTAAATTTAATTATAATTAAATAATAATAGGTGCTCCATAACTAGTTTTGCTGAACCCAATTTAACAATGATTTCAGAAAATAGGTTGAAATTTGGAGGAGATGTACACAAATGCAGCAGCATTTCTGGAATAAACGGCATAAAGATTACTTAATTTTATTACCGAATAGGCCAAAATGGCGCTACAGCATACCGAATTCAGCTGAGAGTACTCTTGTATAGATAAAAGACGAAAAAACTACCTTTTTTAAAATAGCTAATAGCCAGAATAAAAAAGTAATTCCTGGAAAAGACGGGAAAGTCAGAGTGGTTCAATTAAAACCAAAAAATGATGTTTATTTCTAATATCTGTTACAAAAATTGCTGTTCTACAAATAAATTAAATTTTGATTGTCTAGTTTAAGAAATTGTTTTATTTTGTTTCATAATTTTCCTGTATTTATTTTCAAACAAGTTTAAGTTGAAATTATTATTTAGTGCAAAATTGTATTCGGAAAATTTTTACATTTATTGTTTTATTAGTTTTTAGTTGAGGATGTTTTATAGGCCGAATTTTTAAGAAATTTATTCTACCGAAAAATATTTCTTGCTGTCCCAGTTTATGTTAAAGACATTTTTAAATTTTGTATTTTCGCGCCGATTTTCCGTCTATTGGTGGGGTAACGCTGTTCCGTTGATATAAATTGTGTGTAACGATTCAACTTTCAATAAATAAATGCTTGTACGTACGTATATGAGTTTCAATTTTAAATAGAAAGTTAACTAAAATACAGTTTGTTACAAATTAAAAAATTATAAATTAAATTTAAGGCAAGTTCTCTAACAATAAGTTATTAATTAACAAAACCAACAAGGTGATATTTCGTTAGAACAAACCTATAGAAATGATTGCAAACATTTTCAGTAGCGCAATAGGCTGAAACTCAGAGAGTTAAATGATATATCTTGAGCTAAGGTCAAGGTTGTATTCTACCGTATGTTGTTGTGCACATGTACATGTCTAAACTTAGAAGATGCAACATTCAAAAACAATGCGTTTGCGCAGAATTCCACTTCGTCCTCATATAAAAATGCGCAACAACTTACAAATTTTAATCAAAATGTAAAAAAGACGATACAGTAAATATACATGTAATAAACTGTTTTAACAAAGTATAATTCTTAACACATTTGGGACGTTGAGTACCACACGTTACAAGTAGGACTTTGATATTGTAGTTCGGCTAGAAGTGAATGAACTTTACTGCCACCAGTTTTTTAATGGATTGTTGTTGTTAAAAAAACAACATGTTTCAATAATAATTTATGTAGATCAAGTGAAATCATTGGAAAATAAATTGAAACCCTAAATTATTGAAGCAATTTAAAGAAACTAGTACATTTGCGGTAAACAGCACATGCGCCGTTGCAGGTACACGACGGCCACAACTCTAAATGACAGCAAAGAGCCGTCGTGCTCCATCAGTGGTGTATGATAAATCCGCGAAAGAGAATAACAGTTTTAAGACTGGAAACGGAGTTTTAAAAAAAATAATTCCAATAAAACTTATATTAACAACCTTTTTTGCCTGACTTTTTTGGATGATTAATATTCTTGGAGACCAACGGTTAATATCTTATGATTGGACATATCTCAGTAATTACTTAATATCGATCACGTATTTATAAGATGTAGAGTAAAATTGTGTCAGTTTGTGTTTCACTAACAGCTTTAGCCGTTTTGGGTTTGTGTTTAGTATTCACCTGCAAACTTTAGCAATTTCATATGTGGATTACACTATGAGCTGTATTCTCATGATACCATAAAGAAAAACGACAAACAATAAATCCGATATGAATGGAAAGTTCTCTTTAGTTAATTTTGTAGACCAAAATTTTACATGAAATATCAAACAGAAGTGTCTAGTAATGTGGGTATGGTATATTTTTGAAGTTAAGATTTTATTAAGAGACTCCGAAAGACGTTGACCAAATTAGAGACAGACTATCGCGGTTTCATTAGGAATTATGTAAAAGATAACAATTAAGATTTCTTTGCTCAATAGCAATAGTTCAGTCTCTTTTATTCCAGAGCTTTGCATTTTTTTCTGTTTTCTGCTGCAGTGCCCATGATCACTACAGAGAAGTCTAAACTAGCAGAAATTTTCAAACCAAATTTCAAATAAGTCCTCAGACATCCCTTCATGGTAATCCCCAGATTTCTCGGATTGTATACATAACAATTATATCTAACAATGTAATTATTTCATACTCTATCTTTACGTATTGAATTTTGAAGCCAGTTATTAATTTTGTAAAAGTCAAAATTGAAACCGGCCATACTTTATTTAGGGTGTGATCAGCATAAAAGAAAATCGCGTCTAAGGAGTACAATTTTTGTCAATTTTCCCACACTTCACTAAGATTGCTCTGTTTGCTCGTTTGTCTGGACAGAACTTTGTAAACAATTTTTCATCTACTTTTGACGATTTAGGATCTTGAAAGTTTTGAATATTCAAATAAAAACTGAGTTGGATAGGTTATGCAGTTTTGTTTGACATTTTATAATTTTTTGAAAAGTAAAAAACCTAGTGGCCTTTTATGATGGAATTCTATTTTAGCAATGGCGTTAAAGTCGATAGAGTTTGGCATTCTAATATTGCTCCGTGCATTGATGAATTTAGGACAAGAATTTCCTGTGATAATAATAATATTTTTTATGAGTACTGCGGATTGACGGTAGTTCGAGATGTGAAGAAAATTGTCGCCCTAAGAAACGCACTCAGGAAGTAGTTGGAAAATGTTAGACTGAAGAACTGAGCGCTTAAATTGGTCCCTACAGTACTAAGAAATTGTGATAATTTGTCAGTAAAAACTTTTTTACGGACAAACTATGCCTTCACATTAATGGATACGTAAATTCACAGAATACGAGACATTGGAGCAGCGACAACCTTCATGTTGTTTTTGAAAAGAGCCATTATCCACAAAAATTTAAGATTAGTCAGGGTGGGATTATCGGATCAGATTTTCTTACGGTAAAAAGCAACTGTCTTTACAATTGGAGATTCTAACAAACTTATTGGTTGAACTATTAATTAAGTTATTTATTTTTTCGCATGGCACATTTTTAATATTGTATTGTGATGTAAGTGTTATGTATGGTGCCCCAGAAGATAAGTATAAACCTGTATAGTTTGGTAATTTAGACTGGTTATTTTTAACAAGATGGGACACCACCTCATAATACAAGGACCTAATTTATAGGCAGGATTTTATGCTCATAGAATAATTAGTTGTAATATGAAAACTTTGTCCGCCTAGAATCTTACGATCTTACGCCATGTAATTATTTCCTATCGCCACATGTGAAAACATTATATACAGCAACCCAGTTAATAATCTCCAAAAACTTTTAAAAACAGAATTGCACATAAAATAATAGCATGTGTTGTTATAAAATGTGTCGCAAATTGCGAAATTAATAAAGTTCTCAAATCACTACCATTTGCTCAAATTAGTTGTTTGGTGCATTGATTAAATTTCAATCAGGTAAAAGACACACTATTGTGTACACTGTAAAATGAATAAATCAATTAAATTTCCATTGAGTTATATATTTATAACAAAATTCGCATTAGTTTACATGTTGATAAAGATAGTTTGATGCCGGCTAGAATACAAAACATAATTAGTCACTACTACTTTCAGTTGGCATGAATTCGATACGTTGTGCATAATTTCGCACTATTGATGAATTGAAAACCGGTATCGCACTATCTACAGATTTTCAGTTTGGAATCGAAAACAAAAATTTGTTAACTTTAAATTTTTCGTTAACTGACTCCATTACGATTGCAATAAATTTCGTTAAATGACCAAATAGAACAAAATAATAAATAATAGGTATTTGTGAAACGACTGTCTTTAAAGCATTTATTTTTCGCACGGTTGTAGAAAACGATTTTGTTATACATATAACAACCAAAAATAGACTAAGAGTAAAAAGATATGTTTCAAAATGTATTAAAACATTGAAAGCAGCCCTAAAAATTGTCTAAAATGCAGAGCGCGCCCATAAATAAATAATTTATAACACAAACACTTTACTTTCACTTTCAATGTATTTTGGTTTCAAGTCAACATTCTGTTGTCAGGGTTTGTAAACTTTGTTGGTACGAAGTGTGAGCTTAAAAATTTGTTTTCGTTACCCATTTTACATTAAAAATATTAAATTTTGGCTTGACTTTCCAGAATTATAAAGTATTTAATAAAAATATTCAAAATTACACAGATAGAAGAATAAATAAATAAAACAACTTACATCCAAGTTCCATTCGGCGGAAGCCTTTAGCCGAAGCAACTACAAGAATCGAAACTATCCAAATTAATGTGTACGCATAAGTTGCAAAACACATGATGCTTTTTTCTCAACTTTGTATTCGACTCCATATCTCTGTAACAAAGAGCAATAAATTAATAAAGAAATAATCGAGCATACAGATTTGATTACCGTTAGCATGCATGAGATATACACCTTATTACACTGTCATAACAATAAAAATATTTGCTTCTGAAGCAGTAAAACTCCGTGGGCTACAGAACCAATAAGATTCTAATAAATCATCTTTTATTTACAGCTCTAAAACAACCTTTCGTTACTTTTCATAGTCTGAAATGAGTTTCAACAGCATACGCCGACTTATACATATAATATAAACACAGTATCCATAAAATTTAGAACAAACTCATAATTGACAATAAAGTTTTTGCTCGAATGTGATTTAAATGGAAATGTGTATTTTAAAACAATATTAATGGAATACCTCGAGCAAATAACATTTTTTTTCTCACTTAAATATCTTTACGAGGAAACCTTTGTTGCTTCATAAAATATTTTACTACAGTTCTTGTTTGGTTTGTATGCATTTTGATGTTGTTTTGCTTTGCATGAGCCCTTTCTTACATAAGTTAAATTCTTGAGTGTGTTGTAATAAATGAAAAATAACAAAAATACTCGATTAAATTGGAATCACAAGATTGTTCTCAAATAACTCGATTACCGTAGTAAGGTCAATGATTAGAAATTAAAGAACACATTCGATTTTATATACAAGGTGGGTCATTGAAATAAAGAATTGAAAAAATTAATTTTCAAAAACGTAAACAGGCCAAGTTTGTTTCCTAGGGGTACACCTTTTAGGAAAACATTTCGCCCCCACATTTTTCATCCCCAATTCCTAATATTTGAAATGAGGCAGCAATCTTTAATTTGAAAGCTCTTTCTTCGCCATGAATCCAATCAGAAAAAAATCAAATCTATTAAGTTATTGAGACTATTTTTAGTTTATATCGCTGAAATAAAGTCTAGTAGTTCAATTTGCGTTTACAAAACGGAAAAGTATACAAAATACATCAAATTGATGTGAGATAAATTCTGCCTCTGACGGAATTTAAATATACTGGTGTTCTATTTGAAAAAAAACGATTTTTTTGTTTTGTAAAATATATTTCAATAATTGTAATTAGGTTAATTAGTGAATTAGGTTAGTACATTTAGGTTTTTGATGGTTTCCCCTAAACCTCTAAGCAAATACTTTACCAAGACGAACTACTTTAACATTACATAACTACGGTTTCGTTAACACATTAGGTACATAGATTTATACAAATCATTGTTTTTACATCATCTACATCACAACACATCTATTATCTCAAAAAGTGAAGCCATTACCTTCTTTGATGATTTTAACAATACAAAAATATAGAAAACAACAAAACAATCAATTACTTAAAACTACTAATCACGAAATGGCGCTCAACATCAACTTAAACAGAAACAAGAAATAAAAGTTTAAAAGTTCAGTTTCTGGTAAAATATAGAAACAAAGAATTTAGTGCACAAATTTCTGTTTTGTTGTGCGTTGGTTTTTTCGTAGTTACGTTATTAGGATAACGTATTTATGGGTTATGTCAGTTTTTATATATACTTAATAAGTTCAAATGCAAAGATATACAATTTTTTAATTTCATTAAAAGAGAACAAAAAATGCTGTTTTCCAACAAAACCCTGAACCTGAGAAAACAGCAGCAAATTTTCATTATTCTATTGAGATTGAAGATGTTCAAATTGTTGTACTATATAAAAATAAGTCGGGTTTTCCTTCCTGACGCTATAACTCCAGAACGCACGAACCGATTTCCACGGTTTGGCATTCGTGGAAAGGTCTCGGGCGCCGTGAGGTTTATAAAAGAAAATTCAGGAAAATTTCAACAGAAAGCGGGAAAATCTTTTCAAATACAGCGCCATCTCTGATACATAGCATGTACTACAAACCAATATTTTAAGTAGATGGCGCCGGTGCGTCGTTAGTGTTTGCGGGATAAATTAGAAAATAATGTTTTTCCATGGGTAGTTATACGTTGCGTGTTCACGAGTTGGGAAACCATCCGCTCTGTTTGTGTTAACGTCGCGCCAAAAACAAAAATGTGGTTTACCAAAGTGCACTTCAATGAAACGGATAATTTGCGGACTACGTATAACACTTCGATTCAGTATTATTTTGGATTCACTTTCATTTACTTAGAAAGTTCAACTAAATAACACTTCATTTTTGTAATCGAAATGAATTCATTACTGTTAGAAATGAAATAAAAATTTTTCAAATATAAAACAAAAAATTTTTTTCTTCAATCTTTAATCACCAAACAAATGTTACATAAACCGGAAAGATCTGGCGGGCGAAACGGGAGTTCGCCTGTTTGTTAGTTGTATATAACTTTTATTTAAAATTTCAGGTTTCTAAGACATTTAAATGGAGAACAAACGAGATATGATCCTAAACAAGCGGAAGTAAGAACTGTTCTCAAGGGTTTTGTTCATTGTTGGTATTGTATATTTATCGTGGTATCTGGTTTTTCGACTGTTTTTATAAATTAGCAGCGCAACGGTGTGTAATTTTTCTATTTTTGAACAATAGTTTTATTTGCTGCACACTTTCGATATTCTTACTAATAAATGGTTAGTATCGGAACGATGAGGAGTTCTGCAAACGCTTGTTTCTTCTAAAAAACGTATAGGTTTTTATGTTTTTTATTAAAATTTTATTTATTTATTTTAGTCACGGTGCACTTTCTTACGCTCTTAGACGTAATGAGAAAATGTTTTAATCGTTTCTGTAACCTTTACTTTTTCCAACATTTAAGAGTATTAGCGGTGTAGAGTTCGGGGAAACGGTTGCTTTACATTCGCTGCTTGTAGAGCAAGGGTTGAAATTCAATCAGAAAACACTAATCATCCGACCCATAAAACAACAATATTATAACTATCAAAGCATTAACGCCTGGCAGGTGACCATATGGACTCGTCTAGAAATCAATTAGGATAACAATGTACGTCCGGAATTAATTAGAGACGAAATGGTATGCAATTAGTGAACGATCTTGGTGTTTGCGTGATTATTGCCCTGTTCGATCGTAAATGAAAGTGTTACTGATTTGAAATTGGTGTTCGTATTTTTTTTTGTTGTAGAAATATATTTCATTCCCAGCAAATAGGATCGTTACGGTTCTCAGTCCAGTAAATTTTAGAAAATCCTAAATCAAAAATAGTTTCCGTGGTTTTGGTTATTGCTAAATTCATCAGACTACTAGATCGAAGGATAATGGCTAGAATTAAGGTTAATGGATATTTTGTGTTGATAATAAAATATTTATACTTTAATATAAAAGATAACGCAGGTTGGAATAAAATATATGTTGTCCGTCTTATAAGAGATGTTAGCAATTGTCGCAATTACAAAAAATTGAGGATTACTACCCCTACGAAGGAGTTCATAGCAGGGTTGGGGGAGTCACGTTAAAAATTTTATTCATTTTCGGTCATCTTTCTTAAAAGTGTTACGGTTCAAATTTCTCGAATTGAGCACGTAGGTCGTAAACCGCTTTGGGTGACGTCCGGTAACGATGGTAAGGTTCGAAACATTATACTCTTATTTGCGATTGGTGGAAATTAGATTCGATCAACTTTCGAGACGGACGGCGGACATTCTTTCTCCGTTGCGCACGTATTTACGCTTACAGCGAAATTCTGTAACCCCATTTACCGCGCTTGCCCCGCCTTCCACTCTCCGCGCGATTAATCGGCCCTCATTCAACGAGTATTTGGCTTCTATTGCCACTGATTGTTACTAATGCTCCTAGCACGTTGTGTTCAGCATCTTATACTCGTTATATACGTTACTGGGATAATCATCGAGAGTCGATTGGAGTAGCTACCAAAGAACCTTCCTATTAATGCACGAAACACCACGGCTCCGCAGTAATTAAGCCGCAGGCAACGGGAGTACCACGTCGTCAGAGGTTGGTTATGTCGAGTGAGGGTTGGGGGGCGTATCGTAATATATGCGACAGTACTCTATTTCTGCCACATCATCCTTACTATTTTTGTTTTTATTTTTAAAATATTGTCGTGATACTGTACTGTATGTTCTCTTTTTCTGGTTTTTGTTCACCTAGCATATTAGTTTTAAGTAAAACCTGCTGATCTCCACTTTGGTCGGTTTTATTGATTCTTTACTCAGCAGGCGACGCCTTGTTAGACCAGCAGTCAGAATTCTTATAGCTATTCAGGAATCACGCAAACTCTTTGACTAAGAAGGAACGTTGCTGTGCTAACTACTATAAATATTTTGTTTATCCTTCACTATTTTAGTGCGTTACATCGAGCCAAATTCCACTTTACTTTCTAGGTTGTAGTATCTAGATGAACTGTCGTTCTTTTGATGTTTTGTAAACTACAACCGTTACAAAAGGAATAATACGTCATAATAATTTTGTTCTTAACTTATGCTGCCTATGGTATAATAGGTTATTGAAAAAATAATGGAGAAGACCATAGCATTAGACGATAGATTATTTTAACGCCGAATACAGGTAGGCAACATGATAATTCTTAAGGATGGGTACAAAATTGTCCCGTTAGACGAAACGAAATTTCGAAATAGATGGCTACATCAGCTAAAGAGATAAGTCTTAATGCAAAGAAAGTAAAATTACCAATCATTCGATTCGGCGAAACAAGCGAAAACGGTGGTGTAAGAAGAACAATTACAAAATAACGGTCATGTAACGTATACACTGACCACTTACCTACAAATACATACAAATATCTAACTTCTAATAAATGATTGTCTCATCAGGAGAGCGTTGGAAGATTAAAAATTCAAATTTGCGGCTATTAAATTGATAGTTCATTAATGGTTATAATGTTATCATCCGTCAGTTATTTCATTGTTCCGTTGTAATAATTATCCTGGTTGTAATTGTGTGTTGTTCGTCGGTTTATCGTTAATGTTGTTCATTTAATTGAGAGAGAGAGAAACTGTTATAGAATACCTTTAGATGCGGGTACTTGGTTAAAATATAGTTGCTACAATGAAGAAAATTAATCGACGTTTACCACCTTTGGATTGCCCTTCATTACAAATACCTCTAGCTAATCAATGATTACTTACAATAATTGTCAAATTTATTGTAACAACAAGTTATGTAAATTGGAAAAATAAATAACGAAATTTAACACAAACAAAAGCTTAAAAATGTCATACTGAAAAGCTTAAAAAATGTCATATACTGAAAATATTTTTCCACTCCAAATAACATGAATGCTTTTGGAAAGATTCTATTCAAAATGTGATTTTCTGTTAAATAATTTATTTTACAAAATACTAAGGTCTCCGGTTTTTCAAACTGCCACTAAACCTTGGTAAACACAAAACTGAATGTACGACAGAAAAATCAGGGTTTTCAGAATATTCAACTCATACACCGCTAAATACATTTTCTGTAAGTAAACCTGCGGTTTGAAAACCATCTTCAAGTAATCCAAATTATTGTAACCTTATTTCATACTTGAAACCGCAGTCATCTGGACCTCCGGGCCTGCTGTCTGTTAGTTCATGATGTGTTTTTAAGTTAATTTTTTGTTTGTTTTTTTTAATCCTTATAGAAATTATTGTTTTTAAAGAAATAAATTATAATAACTGTAACTTTGCAACTAACGCCGTTTTCCCCATCGCCGTTTTCTCCGGATCGCATTGACCCTCTAAACATATAACTCTCCATCATCATAAGATAACTAATTTAAAACTAATTCAAACAAATAGTTGTAATAGTTTGTTTGTAAATTGTTAATATATGTTAATAATTTTTTAAAGAATAATATTAGTGTTGTATATGTGGTTTTTTTCAGATTTTATGTATTGTTTTTAAAGAAAGAAATTGTAATAACTGTAACCTACCAACCAACACCGTTCACCTCCGATCACATAAAACTCAACTAAATTTATTAAAACAAATTTACGTAGAAAAAAGTTCTTGTTTAATTAGTTAATTCAAATTTTATCTAAACAGGGGCTTCAGGACGTTTTATCCTAAGCGTTAGAATTGTGAATGTCTTTTGGTTTATTGTTGGTAGTTTGGTACTAAAGGCTTACTTTACACTTGCTTGATTGTATTTTGTATATGTACCGGGTGGCCATCTGATGAACGCCGGCTATATCTCAGGAATTATAAATCTGATAATATTGAAAAAAGAATGGCCGCGAAAGGAAACTGTTATGACCGATCATATAATTGGTTCTTTCTCCAAAATATGCAAATATAAATATATTTTAAATATTGCCGTAGTAAAGACTGCAAAATTTTTTGCTTAGAGTATTTTTTACGCTCTCTTTATAAATGTAGCTGGCGGGGAACGTCAAACAAGTTTTTATTTAAATGGAAACTGACAAGAATGGATCCTCTTCTCCAAAAAAAGTTTAATCAGAATTCCTTAACAGTTTGAATTGCTCTTTTTACCATTCCATTAGACTGATGGTGCAACGGACTGGAAGTTGTTAATTTAACGTCGTACATTTTTGCAAATTTGGCAAATATGGTAGATTCAAGAGGACCATTGTCGAAAATATTTCCTAAGGTAACCCAAACATATAAATATGTTGTTCAGTGAAGATATGATACTTTCAACAGTTTTATTTGTTAATTTGTTTACATCTGTTACAAATTTGCTATAGTAAGTCGACTGATTGTTACTAAACCAAGAAAATGCCACAGTGGCTTTATCGACACTCGTGCGTTTAAGGCATTGAAGGTTACTTAGATAGCGATATGCACGTAAACGCACACATACCTACTTTAACTGTTGGCATTTTCTTAGTTTATACTAATCATACGGTGTTAATGTTCATACACGATGTCGGTCAGACACACATTTTGCTTTCATTACAATAAGTTTAGATTATTATGGAATATTGTGAGGTGTTAACGGTTCTCTTTGGTTTGAGGGCTTGGCATAGCTTGACAAGTGATACTAACTAAGAACCATTTATCGATATCTACTGATATTCTTGGCTATAAATCACTTTCCCAGCTAATTTCTTGCATGACACCACACTCTTTGTGAGCTTTCAATGTATTAAATTTAGTAATTCTGTTTTAAGAGTTTCAGGAATAATTAGTCTTTCTTATAAAAAGTACATTTTTGTGAAGAATTATTTCGTCTTTCAAAAACTGTTTGACTTCATCTGAAGCGATTGGTTTATGTAAAGGCCATCCATAAAGTACAAACGCTTAACTTTCTGTAAAAACAACGTCTTTCATCACGAGCTCGTTTAGTCTAACTTCATTGTTCTTGGAAGTTATAATAACCGAGGTGTACCATTAGATTGGAATCTAGATAATCAGTATTGATTTTTTCTGTATTTGATCCCGGTTCCATGGTCGGCGACTTGCATTTGGTTTACCAGGTACGTAAACCAATTGAAAATTGTATTCTAAGAGTCTCAAAAGCCAAGTCCTGTATTTTAGGAGATAGGTCATCTATGTGGTTTACCAACCAAAAGAGGCGGTGGTCGGTGTGAACTATAAAACCATGACCAAACAAGTAGTATGAAATCTTTCACAACCAATTACAACTGCGGCAATTCCTTCTATATGGTTATAACGTTGTTGGAGTCGAGGTTAACGAGGACTGAGCTGAATTCTTATTGGTTAAATATTCTAGACTTATAAATGCCCCAAGTCATGGGACTTGCATCGACGGGGAGGCAACGTCGTTTGTTTTTCAGGGTTAAAATAGATAAAACCGGAGTTGACGTAACTAATTGTCTCAAACGATTGAAGCATTTAATTTCATTTTCAGTTCATATCCATTCGATTTTATTTGACAACAATTTTCTTAAAGTAGCTTGTTTCTTGAGATAAATTATCTATAAATTTTGCTAAACAAACAATCATTCAAAAATCGTTGGAGATCCTTAATTCTTTGAGCTGCATATTACGTATAGCTTGAGTCTTGTCATTGTCTGAAGCTATTCTTTACTAGTTATATGACAAGAAACTTTAAGCCAGTAACACAGAATTTCGATATTTCAATGTTCATGAGTCCATTAGATGGATTTACTTTAAAAACATTGTTTAAATTTTCATTATGTTCCTCTAGTACCTTCCGAAAGCCAAAATATCATCAGTACGCGATAACTCCTCGCACTCATCCGATGTTTGCATATAAATTTTTGACATTTCAGAAAGTTGGAAGATATTCTCAAACGGCAAACGCAAATAACGGCATCCTCCCAATCCAGTTGCAATTGTACATAAAAGCGAATTCGGTAAGTCTAAATAGTCCCTAAAATACATCGCGCCAGGCAATTGCGCGAATAAAGCATCTTGCGCTCGGAATTTGAATAATTTTCCCGCTTTATATATGTAAGTTTAATGATCTTGGATCTATACATACAGATGGTCAATATTTGATTTATGCACAACACTATTGATGTACCCAATCAGTTGGTTCACTTACTGGTACAATTATATTTTCTTTGCCATTTGATCTGGTTATCCTTAACTTACATTTTGTAATGCAATGGTATTTACGAGTGGAATGCACATGAGTGATACTGCACACGCTTGCAATGTAATTTTATATTCCCAGCTCATTTCTAATGACTCTGAAAATAATGAATCGTAATTGCGAAAAATGTCCAAAGTTGTGGATGCAATTTGTAGCCTGATTGATTTAATAAATTCACATTTTTTGAACGTATACGACAGTTGATTATCTTAAGTTCGTTCGATCCCAATAGTCCCAAAATAGATACTTTGTGTTGACGAGTTAGAACGTAAAAACAATAATTTCATTGTTGGAATCATTAAAGTTACATTTCAGATGTACATACTCAACCTAATATCGGAAATTCTGTTCCGGAATAAGATGAAAGCGTAGTCTTGGTTTCTGCAAAATACCAGGTATCCATTTTAAGTTTCTAAAAATCACTTAGATTTAAAATATTGACTTGACTGCCTGTATCTGTTTAAATCTATGTCGCTTTCTTCACTTTAATCTCTTTCACCAACTTGGATAGAATTCATCGGAGTCCGAAATTATCCACACTATTTGGTTTTCGTGATAATGATATTGTCTTTGTTACCATCATTATTACCTCTGTGTTATATCGATCTTAGAACATAACGATTTTTACAAAATTTGCGGTAATGACCTTTCTTTTGCACCACTACATTAGCGATTATAAGCTGGACACCACTCTACCTCGAGTGATTAAGCCCACCTATCGCATTTATGAAACCTGCTCATCTCCGAGAAACCTGGTAGTGTGTTCTCCGTTCTAAATCCCGATGTTTTTCTGTTATGTCTGAAGATTGACCTTCCAGAGGTTCTTCTGTGTATTCACGGAACTCGCTGCACTATTCTTCCTTGATAATTCCCGTAGCGGCGTTTGTTTCATTGAATCGACAGATTTGTATTGCTTCGTTCAGTTTCAAATTCATCCTGCAACAGTTTTTCCTGTATATACGATGATTTCGTATTCTGAAAACCACTCTATCACGGTTAAAACATCATGTTCTTAAATTCGCAATAAGGGCAGCTAATTGTTTGAGAGCCGTTACAAATTGATCAACGGTTTAGTTTCGTTCCCTGTGATCTCGATTAAAACATTTAAAATGTTCGTAAACCAAGTTTTTACAGGGTTGCAGTAGTTGCAGAGTTTTTTAAAACTATGGACAGTAATCTTATTATCTCCTTCCCTTTATATTCAAAAGTATTTATAAATTTGAATACCTTCATCGCCCAAAAGTTAAGCAAAATTGCAACTTTGGCGTCGTTAAGCTTGTTACTTTACCGCTGGCGATTAGATAGAGATTGAATTTATGTTCCCATAATTTCCAGTTATTGGTACGTTTCCTTTAAAATTCATTTCCTCGGGTGCCTTTTCGTGATCAGACATCTTTTATTTTCTAGTACCTTTAAATAACTCATGGCCAAGATTTTTCGCTGCCACCATATGTGGTTTGGTTTATTATTGGTAGTTCATTACTAGGGCGCACTTTACACTTGTACTTGATTGTACTTTATACAGGGTGTCAAAACTAAGCGTGGGTCTTCAATAACTCATTTGCGGTTGGAGATATCGAAAAATGTTTCAAATAAAAGTTCCACCAATTCAACTTCTCTATACCATAAAATTATTTTCGAATATGCAGGGTGTCGCGTTTTCCTGTACGCAACCTAACTTAATTTTTTTAAATGGAATGCCCCCATAACATTATTGCTTTATTAGATTTCTCGCTTAATTTAAAGGCCACTTCGTTAACCATGCATTATGGCTGAAATGCACCGTTCCTCAGAAAATTAGCGCTAAAGGAAGAAAAATGCCGTTTCGGTACCCAACCCTTTTTCATATCTCGAAACAAAAGAACTTAGAGGAATGCGGTTTTCACAGATCGCTTCTAAGAGAAATGACCTACCATTTGCACTATTTACACAAACGTGTTTCTGTTAAATTCATTCAAAGCTACCGCTTCAATAAATTGTTTCAAACCGGCAAAACTTGTTTTTCAAATGAACACTGTTATTTTTTTTTCAGCCCATCATATGCAGAATTTTATTTCCTTTCGTCTGATATAAGGTTGTTACATATCAGTTCCTAGCAGTTTTTGAGAAAATTGCAGTTCTATTTCTAAATTTTAATTAAATCGATCATCGTGCGCCCTGGTCGGTGATTAGCTGCTTTTCCGCTTTTGTTTTCTACCTTAGGAATGAAAACTATTTCGTTGAAAAACCAGAGTGTTGTATTTTAGTTCAGACGTTTTAAATCACAAAAATAATTTTTCAAGATGTCCACACAGAAAGCATTGACTTTGCCTCAGGCCAGTTCTTGATGTTTAACTTTACAAAAGCTGCTCGAAATGTCTGCCATTTTCTTGAATACACATCCTCATTCGACGATTTGGAAGTTCGTTGTCAACGTTGACCAGCTGTTCGGGGTAATTTCTCTGAAAGCGTTAGCAAGGTTATCCTCTCCCGCATATCTTCGGCGTTTAGGTGAAAGATGTACACTTTGTTTTAACGAATCCCACAAAAAGAAGTCGCATTTGGAGGATCAGAGCGACCTAGCGGGCCAGTTAATTGCCCCTCCTCTTCCTATCCAGCGGTTTGGGAAATTCGCATTTAAGTAGTTCCGATTTCTTGGGTGCAATGAGATGGGGCGTCTTGTTGTAGCCACATACGTCGAAGAAATTCTAAAGGACATCCTCCAACATTGGCAACCATTTTGCAGGAACTGCAACTAGGCCCTTCTGTTAAGTGTCCATCAAAAATAGGTCCGGAAACACGATCACCAAAAACACCTCCCACACATTCGGTGACCATCGGTATTGAGAAAACGTCCGGAAGTTAGAGGATTTGCCGTATCGTAATCACGTAATGGAAGTTATGCCTGTTTACAAAACCATTTTTGTGAAGGTAGACTCGTCATTAAACAGGACATAAATGAAGAAGTCTTCGTCTTCGGCTATTCTTTCGATGGCCACTGACAAAATTCCGTTCTTAAGGCAAAATCCCTTGGAAGTAGTTCCTGATGTAGCGAACGTGGTACGGATGGTATTATGCTTTTCAGGACTCTTTGTACAGACATTCTACCAATTTCGGTTTCTCGGGCGATGTCTCTTTGACTGCATTCGGATTTTCCGACCACAGACGCCAAAACACGAAACTCATTTTCATCTGTACAGACCGTCTTGGCGTAGTTTCTTTTTCCAGACTCCACTAATCCTCGTAAGTAAACCGCTCCAGAACCCTGCTGAACGATTCCACTCTAGGATGTCGTCTATTTGGATAACGCTGGGCATACACCCGATGCCCGAGGGGATTTTTTTCTCACATTCCCAAGAATAAGAACCATATCTATCATTTCTTCTTTATTCAACGCATGTAGCGGAACAGTCTCGGAAAATGAACGCAAGCTTTACAAGGAAACTAAACACAACGGAATGCAATGTGAACTTTACTGAACACCTTATGAAGTTCACAAATATGACATTGTGAAAACAAAAGCTAATCACCGACCAAGGCGTACATGATGATCCGATTCAATTAAAATTTCGGATCTGCAATTTTCTCAAAACTGTTAGGAACTGATAAACAACCTTTATATCAGACGAAAGGAAATAAAATTCTGCATATGATGGGCTGAAAAAATAATAGTGTTCTAGTTGAAAAAACAAGTTTTGCCGGTTTGAAACAATTTATTTTTAGCGGTAGCTTTGAATGAATTTAACAGAAACATGTTTGTGTAAATAGTGCAAATGGTAGGTCATTTCTCTTAGAAGCGATCTGTAAAACCGCATTCCTCTAAGTTCTTTTGTTTCGGAGAATGAAAAATGAACTAGGTACCGAAACGGCATTTTTCTTCCTTTAGCGCTAATTTTCTGAGGAACGGTGCATTTCAGCCATAATGTATGGTTAACGAAGTGGCCTTTAAATTAAGCGGAAATCTAATAAAGCAAGTAATAAATGGGGCATTCCATTTAAAAAATTAAGTTAGGGTTGCGTACAGGAAAAACGGACCCCTGTATATTCGAAAATAATTTTATGGGAGTAGAAGTTGAATTGCGTGGAACTTTTTATTTGAAACATTTTCGATATCTCCAACCGCAAATGAGTTATTGAAGACCCACGCTTGCTTGTGACACCTGTATATATATACATAAAAATTTTAAGAAGAAATAATATGTTAAAAAAACGTGATTGGCATTAATAACTGTTTAGAACATAATAATCCCAAATCAATAATAACTTGATCCCTAACATTACTGTGACCGTACTCTGTGGATACATGCTACCAAGAATAAACGTTAAATTTGTGTTGGCAATGCTAATTTAATCCTATCGAATGGAATATTAGCACTTCATCAAAACTTTTTTATTTCTAACCCGTTTTAAACGATGTTGAATGTTAAAAGCGTGAAAATTTCAATCGCGTACATCTCAGAAACGGTTAGGAATTGGGATCAGCACATAAATCAAAAGTTGTGCGCACGTCCTCTACATGACCTAATCAAAATCGATCGGAAAAAAATTTCAAAATTTGATATCGGCAGGGGTTGAAAGAATTATTTTTCTCGACGGATTCGGAGTTTAGGCGGCGAACGGCGAGTTATTTGAAGTGCGACACGCTTATACGCGCTCGATATAATTTTTCGACGCTCGAGGCGGTTTTGGTCCCGGGAGTTCAAAATAGTTGCTCTCGTTCCCGATAAAAATGTTTACGACTCGTTCGTCAAAAAAAGATGATTGTAGATTGGTAGGGGCGGTACGGAATGCAAATCCGTAACTCATTCGTCGTCCGGTGTAAAATTTTCATATTCGAATTCGAAAGTTTAAGCGGTACCAAAAGACGAATTTCGAAACGATTTTCGCCCGACCTAAAAATTGAGGTGAGGTGGTCGGACCGATCCGCGTTTTGGATCTAGGTAGATGAACTCGAATTTGTAACCTTAATAACCCCCTCCCCGCGGTGTTCGGTGCGGGACCGTTTGCACTTTCGCCCCGATTGTCGATTGGTCGTGGGCATTTGTGTGAGCAATTTTTGTTTTTTTGCTATTATTATCGTTTTTTTGACCATAAGATCGACTTTTCCTAAGTTATTTATTGAATCACAGTTTTTAGACAAAGCGATAATACGTAAGTAACATTTTTTCCAAATTTTACCTAAAGATTAAGAAAAGTCAATTTTTTTCATAAAGTTTTTAGCAATTTTGTGTCACAATATGAAATGTGTCAATTTTGAGATTTTTGAATATTCTATGACCTTGAACCCATGAGAGGTATTGATGTACAAGGGGTTTTCTATCATAATATAACTTGAAGATGACTTTTGTTTAATTTTGTTTTTGACGTTTTCAAACGCCTTTTAGACTTATAATTTTACGTTTTTCATACTTAGAAAAAATCTTGTTTACGTAGATATTATCCCACATCATACACAAGGGTTTGTACAAAAATTTATGAAAATTTACATGTCCAAAATTTAACAGTATTTGTTGTTGTTCGAGAATTGCTCAAGCACTAGCTAACTGCGGTACCAATGAAAGATTAGAAAAAAAAGAAAAACGTTTCCTGCTACTTTGCTGTTTTTCATAACATAGCTTTTAACCGCAACAATGAAGAAACTATCTTGCAAAATTAGTTGTTTATTGTTAAATATTTACTTCATTATATCAGTATATAATTTTACAAGAATGCAAATTGCGTTAAATGTACAGATTGTGCAAACGTTCGTATATTTTTTGAAACACCTCTTCTCCTTATTACTAATGATGATGAAATTATTTCCCTTATAAGTAATTCTAACTGCGACTTCCCTGTCTCACAATATGGAAGAACTGATTTTTGCTCTTAATATGTAGCATAGAAGTATCACAAATGAGTTATCAAATGGCAGTCTACCTTAGGAAACTGAGTTTTATAGATTATAGATTAAAACCTAGTATAGTATCTACTGACATAACTAAAAGTTTACTACTAGTTGTTGGAGCTACACCAGGGATTGAAAAACCGGGTCTAAGTTTTCTAGATCATAGAAAAAGTTAAGTAAATTGACTATTAGCCTTGCTATTAGCTCAAGGAAAGAACACCAACTGCAGCGTCTTTTAACCAACAGAAAAACCACCAAAAACTGCACCAAAAACTTTTTGGTTTTGTTTTTGGCAGTTTTTGGTGGTTCTGTTGGTTGCTATTGCAATAATGCTAAAAACTTTGAAGAAAAATGCCAACAGTTAATTTCTTAGTTTATACTAATCATACGTGTCAATGCTTTTACACGAGATGTCGTAAGACACACATTTTGCTTAAAAAAACTTTCTGAAGTTTTTAAAATTGTTTTAATAAACATTAGAAAACAACGATTTAATGGAACTATAACGTGCACTAGACATTTAAAATTAAATTTTACCTTAAAGGAAATTCTTAAACTTTCTTCTTGCCACATTATAATAAACATAAATAAATGCTTATTAAAACAGTTTAAAAGTGGAATAGGATAAAGCGAGAATTGTCACAATTACATAAAAAATACAATTTAACCTATATATATAATTAACAGAAAAATAAATGATCCAATTAAATAATGTTGTGTAGTTTTATTACAACAATTATCTAGAATAATAACAGTTATGTAATATGTATTTAATTTTAATAACAGACGTACATTTTCTTTGAAACCTTCCGGCATAATTGTTACCCTTTCTTTTTTATTGCATGCCATCAACTGAATATCTCGACAAACTTGCTAATTATCATAAACTGCCATTTGTATTTTGTTTAAATAATAGTGCGGCTATAAAATTAATTAGTGCAAGTGGTCAAACTAGTTTATGAAATATTTTTCCACTTTTTATTCAAATCGTATAAATAGTTTTTTATAACATTCATTCAGTAGTAAGTATTAAATTGATTAATGAAGAAGAACCTACTGTAATTATCTTGTAAATTATGGACAAGTTTAAAATGGATTAAACCGATGGTGGTAAATGCAATTTGATTAAATTGATTGCAATTTATCACCACTTTCTTTAAGGTTAAGGTTCTATTTTTATTTTGTTTGGATTAAAAACGCACGATGCTTCTGTTTATAATACAATTTGAAGAGTAATTGATTTCTTGCAATTGTAAATTGGAATGCAGAGTATGGTATAATAGAGATTTATTAATTAATAATAATAAAATATAAAACCAAACAATAAAAACCCGAATAATAATAATAACAATAATAATAATATCTTCTGACACTGCAGCATGGCCTAATAACTGACGAACTGCCTTTTTATCGATATATCCCTGTCCAGTTTTGGAAAATAAACAGACCATCAACCCACAAATTATATTGGACCCAGTATCTGTTTTGCAGTGTCCTCCTTCCCATTGATTTTCAAAGGGAGAATTCACAAGTGACATAAAAAATGGTGGTTTCCATTTGAAAAAATTGTGTTTACAGGTATTTGTGGATGCCATAGTTTAAACAAATTTTCGGACGCCCTACAATATATTCGGGCATTCAGAATGGTTCTTATTAGGACCGTACTTAGACTTTAACACCTCAGAATACAATTTCTCTTCAATAACTTCCACAGTACACTAATTTCTATGATACCGTAGATATCTATCAAAATTTTTGAAATAATGCGAATAATTTAAAAACCGCTGAAGCTAGAAATATGAATTACGTATAAGCAATATTTTAGGAGTTATTTGACAGTGCAAAAATATACAGGGTGTTCAATTAAAAAAAAATCAAGTTTGGTTGATTACGTATTTCTAAATCACCCTGTATATATGAGAATATTTCTCAAATGTGCAACTTTTTAGTCTACTTGGGAAGCTTGCTCACACTTTTCGGACAAGTAGTCAGGGAGCCATAATCGAGAATTACACTAAATAGACACGGTGTATATGTGACATCTGTTTCATCACAAATAGTTCTGAAAATATACCAAAATAATGTAGTTTAGCGCAAATTCACACCTTGTCGAAGCTTTATAACTGAAATTATGTTGGCGATGACATTCACAACGTCTGTGCATTTAATGATGTTATGTTTTTAGGATGATCTGTAGAGGATACAAATATTGAATGTGTTGGCTCACTAGAAGTAACTGCAAGAAATAATGAAGGATTGTCAATTTCTCCGTTAGGTATAACAACATTAAACATAACAGAAAAAATATCCAAAGTGTATAGATCTGTTTACTCTGAGAAGTACATCATGTGCAGAAACGAGTTTTTGTCGGACAAGTCCATTATAAGCATTTTAGGAAGTTTACTATCTTCCTTAGAGCTTGTTTCCTTTGTTTATTTCACATTTTTGTATCCTTTATTAGAGATGTTCCTTTCAGAAAAAAAGATTCCCATTGCGTCATATACCTGCATATGAATCAATATTAAAAAACTTCCCAGTCAATTTGAGCATTTACTAATTTAGTTACACCTAGTTAAAATTAGAAAGATTACTAAAACAATGTTGGCAAGATATGTGCCCCAAAACCCCCAAAAAAAAAGAACAAAACCCTTCCTCTTACCAACTCAACTAAAGAAAAATCTTTTTAAACCTTATCTTCTCCTCTCTTTCTTTCAATCTTACAAACACATTCAACAAAATGACGCTGATGTCTTTCCTTGGTGGCACCTACACTTATTAACAGTAAGTACGAGATAAATCTTTGAACAGAGCTTATTTCTTTTGTAATGAAGCATACTACTTACTAATTTATCTCTAGTATCTTTAAGAAAATTACTACACCATCATCAGCAGCTGGTATGCGCAATGTTAGATGTTTATGAGTGATTATTACTTCTTGGAGTAAATGGACTCTACGCCATTCACTGCCATATTGATTACGTCATCAACGCCGTTAGAGTGCCAAAAAATGTGTGTTCCGCGCTTTCTAGACTCGCTTACCCACGCACAAACAGTGACATATTAAATAACCATCTTTAAAGCAACCAACAATACATCAATATTGTTTGTTGTGTTTTACTACTAGTTAGGTTTAAACGGTCCATTAGGATTTTCGGAATTATTTAAGCCTATCTAAGAATCAATTAAGTTTAACGATGCGTATAAGCAGATAGTATATATAAGCGTCCCGTTGTTTTTTAATTTTAGTATCGGTATCGCTGATGATGATAGCTTAGCTATTGAAACACGTGTCTGAGTAAAGTTTTTGGTGCAGTTTTTGGTGGTTTTCTATTTGTTAAATAGACGCTGCAGTTTAGTGTTTCCTTTCCTTTGACTTGTACATTTAATTTATCTGAGCTTCATTTCGTAAAATCCAAAATTACTCATATTTCTGTTATATTAGTTTTAAAGTATATACTTGTTCAGCCACAATTAATAAAAGGAGTCCTAGGAGTCCACTGTTAAGAATATAACTAAGTATTATTAGATGCAACTGGATCAAGCAAAATAATTGAAAAAAAAGGAACTCTTTTACTACTATTTAGGTAAGACCATTACAATCAGCTAATGGAAATGAATATTCAATGCATACTAACGATATCCCACACTCCTGAAATAAAAATTTGGTGTTAGTTCAGAACTGGAAATATTTTTCAAACTCAATTTTTCGCTGCACAAATTGAACGGATGGGATACGATACGGGAAGAAACTTTTTATCCACGAAAAAGGAGTTTTACTCTAAATGTGATTCAATAAATAAATATTCAAAATCCGATTTTTTTAAATTTTTAAGTTATATCAGAGTGGTTACTTTAATTATGGCCGTAATTGGAAAATATTGTAATTAATCAAATCAAAGGAAAAACCGTTTAGCTATAAAGCAGTTATTAAGAAAAGTGGATTAATATAATATATCATCATCGCAGGCTATTTCACACCAATAGCATATCACAAAAGGTATTACCCTACCAAAATCATAAAATGATTTTTATACTCATTGCATAAAAAATACAACTTTGCTCCCATTTTTGAGGGAGCAAAATAGTCCATTTCCTACCGCGGGAGGTAAAGGTTTTTATCTCACGCATTTTATAAGAGTCGAGTTCACTGGGTTTCGTACTTGACAGCGGTGACAGCTGTGATGTGTTAGTGTCATTATGTCATTTATGTAGGTATTATACAATTATTTTATCTTACGGTTTAATTTATTATATTGAACTGTATGAGCAGGTGGCAATATTTTTAATACTTTGACTACTGTTAAGAAGCGAAATAAAAGAAGGAAAATGAAGAGTCTGCAGTGCCAAAACAAAGACCGACAAAATTAAAATCATAATAGGATGTTGATAATTTTGTGAAAGTTTTACAATTATAACATCCACAATAATCAAATTGTTATTCAAATTGGTTAACATGTCACTTGCAACGTTACAACATAAAATTGGTAAAAGCGATATATTTAAATTCAGCAAAAGCGGTTTTAACAAGACTCTTGTACCAATGGGGTTTTTCTTTACACATGATGGAAGAGGTGGTTTATTTAGATACAAAACCAAACTCCGAAAGTCATGTTTCATGTTTGCGAAAGTTATTTTTCTCCACGATCATTAGTAGAATATAGTAACTCTGAAATTATTTTTAACAGCAGAAAGAATAAATTCCCGCCCTTGAAATAGAATATTTATTCTAAAACACTTGCTTCTTATGGGTTTTGCATGTATTATTCATTCAATAACTAGTAACAGAATGGATATTCTGTAATTATGCTCAACAAAATAATTAGACAGCCATGATTTTCTGTACTGTCAGTGTCAAATACAAATGCAACGTTTAAGATGTTTTGAGGCAAGTATTAATTTAAATTTTATAAAATGAATGAAAAAATCGAGTGAATCCAAATATGATCGTTGGAGATTAGAATGAAAATTTGACCTACGCGTGATTCCTCACGCTCGCTAATCTTCAACCCTATTTTATTAAGTCGAATTTTCATTCTAACCTTGTTGCAGAATGTTCTATATTGAAAGCATAAAAATTCTCAAACATTTCAAAATTTAACAAATTGTCAAGTCGTATTATGTTGATTATGTTTATTTATAAAGTTGCATGGATACAGAAGGTGGAGCTATTAATCTACGTTCAAACGATAGCATTGTGTGTAAAATACGTATACGCTAACGGAAGAGCAAAATTAAAAATATTTGGGGTACAAATTAAATTATTGGCGTTCGTAAAACACAAGAGCAAAGTGAATTTCCTCCCTTCGCAATTACGACCCTCCAAGTGCGCGTCGAGCCGCAATATTTGCGCGGGGAGGAAATTATATACTTCGACTCCCTTGATTAATAATTAACCACTTTGTATACAATGAATTGCATGATGGCAAAACACCTTTCTGTACTGATACCTTCAGTTTTATAATAAACTTTTTTTTATTTTAGGTTAGGTACTACTTAAAAGGTGGACAATACTAATGTTAAAGTAAACAATAAATTGGATCAAGTTAAGGGTTATATTATAGTATATAAATATTGCTAAAGAAATTACATTTTAAAAATTGTTGTAAAACCTATTTGATAACAAAAATCACTATTGCTTAGTTATTTCCTACAGTATTAAGGTTGTTTGCAGTTTTCAAGAAGCGGAAGAATGATGGCACAGTGGTTGAAAATAGTTCATTTATGTAACAAGGGCGTAAAGTAGCTGTTTTAGGTCCCGAGGAATGTACTGTTGTGCCCGATGTATAATCAGGACGAGGGCCTAAAACAGCTTTACGACCGAGCTGTATATAATTTTTACACGTTTCATAATTTTCGTTATACAAAGTAAAAACATTTACAAAATTGCGTTAATCTACTGTATTATTACCATCATAGGTGCCTTACATAATTTTTCATTTGTCACTCACAGTGACATCAAAAAAATGTGCTTCTAGCTATTTATTTATTTGAGAAGTCAGAAGTATTTAAATCATCAACACCTTGGTTGATTTATTCAATGTTGAGAGCCGCTATCTCAATTAATGAAAATCTAGAAATAAGCAATTTCAAAAAAGTAACTGTATTCCTAAAAGAAATTGAGACGGATACACAACCTAAAAATTAAAAATTTTAACAAGGGGACAAATTTTAAAATTTATTATAGAATCTCAAATAATCGATTTTTAATGATGAAAGTAAGTAAATTGATTTTCATTAATAATATTATACCTAACATAATATAAAAAATTAGGTGGCTTTAATCATTGGAATTGCTGGGACTTGCCGCAGAGAGGAATTGTCGCAGCTATCCATTGACGATTGACAATTTAGGGTCTGTTTTAATGATTGTGAAGGTCTAGTCTGGCCTATGTTTTGGAAATAAACGACCTTATTTGAATTGCATTCCACATGTTGTTAATCTAAAATACAAGCAGAGTATTAATAATAAATTACACACTTATTTTATGGTTACCAGAAACAAAGATTTCGAAATGTGTTTAGCCTTATAAAAACTGTTTTGTCATACAGGAGTAGGATTACGATGGAAATAATAAAACGGGATGCAAAATCATAGAGAACAAGCGATAACAGGACTAAAATAACCAAATAGAAAATAAAGGAAGGAAAAAGTAGAAGAAAAATGATTAAGGTTAGGTTAAGGAGATTACACTACTAAAGTTTTAAGAAGGGATGGCTGCATTCATGCAGTGAAATAGAAGCAGTGTGAAGTGTGAATTGGACATAAACGTTTACAGAATATAGTTTTTTTAACAAACGTATCAATCATTACAATATTGTTAAAGTTGATTACAGAATAGTCAATACAATATACACCAATAATGGCGATTTGGTTGCATTCAGCAATACATTAGATAAATTTTAACGATTTAAAAACCAAAAGCCCACGGCGCATAAGTAACACTATTAGGCCCGCGGGCAAAATGTTCACTTTACGCCAAAAAATGGGGTTAAAAAAGTCAATTTTACCTTGATCGTGTAAAAAGTATTTTCTATTTATACATATGACTTTTTGTAGAGGTTGTCGTAGTGTGAAGGTTCCATTTTTTTCTCTAGTAGTGAAAGTAACTTTTACTTTTAAGTGTGGCATTTTCACCTTAAACAGTAAAATAGGCAGTAAAATAGTAAACAAAAGTGAAAAAGACAAATTTATTGCGAGTGCAAGTGAAATACAAAATAGACTTTAAATTGATCATGGAACTGATCGTAACTCATTTTCACTTATTAGTAACTTTAATCAGTAAAATAGGCAGTAAAATATTCTCAGCGTATTTGAAAAGTAATTGTTTTTTATTATTCCTTGTTGTTATTATTGTTTACTTCTATTTTTTTATTTTTTATAAAACATAGTATTTACAATTTCTTTATTTTGTTCGAGAGATTAATCAGTCGCTATGTAATGAAATTTATTTGCGTTTTAGATAAAAAAGAAAACACCAAAAAACTGGACAAAAGCTATCATCATTAGTGTCTGACACTGTCAAACACGTGTTTGAGTATAGTACTTTGTGCAATTTTTGGTGTTTTTTTTGTTACAGAGTAAACGCTGCAGTTTAGAGTTCCATTCCTTTGATTGCGTTCTAGAATTAACAATATCATTGTTTTGGACTGAAATTGAATACCATACCAATAGGAGTGTTTTCTTCAAATTATGTATCAAAGAACTGTACAGTTACTACCCACTTTTCTTATGGTGCCCTAAGAAGTGTAAGTATCTTCACATTTTCGTATTCACTGAACATCATTTCAAACATAAATAATGTTGTCAAAAATATATTCTAAAAAATCTATATAAGGGCTAGTTATATAAAACTCGGTTCAATTCAAAACTCGTTGGCGTTCGTTAGATACAATTTTATCCAAGAATTAAACATAGCAACAACTGTGTTTTATGCAAATTGAACCGAGTTTTATACAAATGGTCTTAAAGACAAAAATGTCTAACTAATGGTTTTTATAATGCCTACTTTATTTTCGGACAATCGATATTAGCGTCATCTTGTGGTCATAAAGTAAAATGGTTTCTTGTATTTGCCACCGGAAGTGTACTCAATAGTGTAGAGCATTTAAAAACTGTACTACTTACACCCGTAGAATTTCAAATTCAAAATTTATTGTTGTGTTTAAGTGCTTGAATATTCATATGATAATTTTTGGAGAACAAAGAGAACGTATAGGAGTATTTTAAGGCGTCGACACTGAATAAAAATTACGACGAAAGAACAATATTAACTATGTTTCCTTAACCTACTTTTTACCTTCTATAATACTTTATCGCATATCATTTAAAAAAGCATAATAAAAATTTATTACGACAAAAATATTGTTATAAACGTTGATAATAATCAAAACATTAAAATATGCAATAGTGAATAATAAATAAAAAGTTATTAACAAATGGCTATGCCTGCATGGTTAATAATTAATTAGATGAAAGAAAAATACCTATTCATGCTGTAGCCTACAATAAAGCGCATAAATAATTAAAATAATAAAATTAGCCTTAGGTGCCGTCGTAAAATCACAGAATCACGATGTTTAAGTTTTCGAAGTAATAGATTGATGTTCTTTTAATATCAGCCCAACCACTATGTAAAGAAATTACATACAATTACAGTTAGAATAAGCCGCCGTATTCTATTTAAAAATAGTAAAATAATTTTAAACGACGTTTAAAGTGTACAATTTGAAAATTTCGCCTTGTTAATGATGACGGTGTTACTTAATTCGATTAGAAAGTTAAATTTAGAAAACAAAAAATTGGCACAAAAAAATAAATAATTAAACAAGGCAAGAACACAATTAGAAAACTAACAACAGAGTTATAATTGACTCAGTTTCCTGTAAAATTATTGTTTTTATGGCTGAATTAAAGTGATTGTCAAAGAATTTGGAACCATAACATCACACACCTTTATTATTTTTTAGTTCCATAATTTATCAATCAATCCAAATTAAATTCATAAACTCATCTTGCTGACAACTACAAAAAAATAGATCTCTTTTTAAGGAAAGCTCATTGCATTTAATCAAAACTTTTAAACCACTTTTGAATTAGGTACTAAAAATAGTCAACAATAGGCAAAATAGGAATTCAAGGATGAATTGAACATTAAGCAACTTTTCATTTTTAATCCAAAACTAGATATCCAAATTTAAAAATAATTCTTTGTACGATAATAAACTAATATCATGAGTTTTATAAATCAGCTAAATATACTATAAGGCAATTAATTTTTTATTGGTGAATGGGAAATGGAGCTGTCCTACTAGAAAACACTTAAAACGCATTTTAAAAATGTTGATAATAATGTAAAAAAACATGTATATTCAGGTTAATTTTGTAAAATTAGTGGTTTTGATGGTTTCCACGACCGACTAACAAACTTATCTGATTCAGATGACTAACTTTTAAGAATTATTCCTTAGATATACTTAATAAGTTTATGAGCAAAATTTTGTTAGACGAAACTTAAGAAAGAATGTTAATCCAATCAAACATATGAAAGGTATTATGTATTTTTTTACATGTATGGTTATGCAAATTTTGTAAATAATTCTATAATGCAATTTTCTTATGAAAGAAACTATTTACAAGAATTATTAATAGCAACTTTAATAATTAATTTAATATAAAAAATAAGAATACATGAGTACCGTATCTTGGTAATTAATTATCGAACAAAAAACTTCTGTAAATATAAATTAAAATAACTTCTATTTAAAAAAATATGTAAATAACGTTATCTCTAAAAACATTGGATATAATAGACTAAAACCAGTAGGAATATCAGTATGCGCTTTCCCGGCGACTTGATGTGTGCATCAAGAGAGGCCGACTAGCAAGAACAACTGAAACTGTGGGAAGAACAGCTGAGAGAAAGAGTAAAATGAAAATAAACACAAGTAAAACAAAAGTAATGGTAATAAGACGAGAAAACAAGAAACTTAACCTAAAAATCAACCAAGAAAAACTAGAACAGGTAGAAACATATAAATATCTTGAAGTAATGATAGAAAGAAACGGGAATATAGAAAACGAAATAAATGACAGGATCAGTTATGCATCCAAAATATATCATGCCTTGAACAAAGCATTTGCAGAAAAGGAAATAAGTAGAAGTACAAAAATGACAGTATGTAGCCAAAACCATATTCAGATCAATATTAACCTATGGTAGTGAATCATGGGTCTTATCAGAAAGATTAAAAGCAAAGATACGGGCTTATGGAGACTGAAATATTTAAGAAAGTCAAAGGAATTACTAGAAATATTGGCGAAACGTCCATATGGTCATTTGGTCAATAACCTCCCAAAATTTTGACAATATATAAAAAATATTCATTATTATGTGTTTTATTAAAATAGGTAATTAAGTCGCCAAGTACAATAACTTAAAATTTATCGGCCGTCGTTCGTAATTCATCCTCGTCAACCTTGGGCTGGCGGTTGCAATTGTCCTCATTGAATTAGATCTACCCGGAAAAACTCGAAAAACGTGCCGCGCCCGAATAAACGCAAACGTCCGAAGCAATAATCAACTTTGGGTTATGAGCCGGGTGCCGCAGTTTCCAAGTTGACTTCGTATAGGGTGTGCAACTACGCTCGATTTTTTGATTCGATTTTCGCGTGTTTTAAATCAGTTTAAGAATTTATATTGATATTTTACTGTTGTTGTTATTTGTAATACTATTTTGATTCGTGTGTGCATGCGCTATAATAGAAAATGTCGGTAGTGCAGAAAATTAAACAACAAAAGTGCTAACAAACTTAATTTTACAAAATTAGTTGAGTTCAAGGCAAATGGTCGTCCTTTGCCAGAACTAAGTTTACGACAAACTAGCAAAGACAAAAATAAAGATGTTCATCGAAACTTTCGCAAGGTAATGTACGATTTAGCTAACTGGATATGTGGTTGTGAAGTATCAAATGTATTTTACTGTTTTGTTTGTTTATTATTTTCTAAAGACTCGTCAGACTCGCTATAGTCCAAATCCGGTGTCAGAGATTTAAAACATTTAAAAGAGGAAATAAAAAACATGTTTCGTCTGCAGAACACATGAAATGCTCAGTAAATTTTGCAACCGTAGGAAATGTTTATATTCGTACACAGCTAGACAATGCTTATAGAAAATCCCTTAGAGATTTTAATGAGAATGTTTCGAAAAATCGCTATATTTTGAACAAAATTGTAGATTGTGCATTTGAGTTATTTATATTTTTTTAAGTATGCCTATTTTTAAATTAATTTTTTGACCTCCCAGTATGATTGACCACGAGCCACCACTGCTAGAAGAGATAAGATACGGAACGAAGCAGTTAGAAATGAGTTAAATATAGAACCGATATTGGACAAGATTGAACAGAATCAGCTTAAATGGTTTGGACATTCATGCAGGATGACAGATACGAGACAAGTGAAGAATATTTGGGAAGCAAAAGTGGAATAATACAGTGGTAGACATCTTGTAGAAGAAAGCGGTTACATGGACAGAAGCCCGAAAAAATGGCAACAAATAAAAAAAAAAAAAGAATGGACTAAGTTCGTATATGCGTAGAAAATAAGAAATGAGACTATACTTACCTTACACCTAGGGTAGACAAGGTTGGATTTTGTATATATACAGGGTGTTTCTAAATTGATGCGAAATATTCAACAGGGTAATTTTTCACAAAAAAAAAAACGATTAATGCAAAATAATAAATTTAACTTTAATGACAAAAAAAAAAATTTTCAAATCCATTTTTCTAGAAAACGGTGTATCCTAATGACTTAAAGTAAGAGTACCTTTTAGTACTAGAATACCTGAAAATTTAATAATCTAGTGTCACAAATGCTTAAAAGTTAAAGACAAAAAAAGTTATGCGTTAAAATAACCGTTGACCTACCCAAAACGGTCGCCTATGACCGGTACTAGAAATTCGCAATTGATGGAATCGATTCATCTCTGAACTAAACAAGTATGCCAGTTTTTGCTTTTCTAAGTAGAAGCGTTCTGGAGGTATTTAAAAAACTATTTACAAGACGCCATCTTCAAGAGCTCTAGCTCCCTTAGGAAGCATTTTCGGACTGGGTAAAATTGGGTTAAATTGTCTTAAAATTATCTGAGAATCTCCGGTCTTCGTTTGTTCAGGAGAGTTTCTGGACACCTTGTATATAAAAAGCTTATTCTAAAAGGAAATAATCTATAAAGTGCCTTTCGATCTTGACCGAATTGTGTCAAATTCTAAAAAATTCAAACTTCATTAAAAAGGGTGACTTATTGTTGGTAAAAGCATATTGTTTAGATTTAGATAGAGGGCAATCAATTAGGGTTCTAAAAAACTTATATTGTACAGGTCAACGATTTGAAAATTCAAAATTTAAAAAAACTGTATGTATTTGAAAAATCCAGAAAAAACTTAGTTTCAAATAAACACTTCTCTAGTTTTATCATAAAATTTGAGACAATTACTTAAATGTCGGTAATACATCGGTTTAAAATTCAAATAAAATTAATTTTATTTCGGGACTCAATAAATTTTCTAGTTTAAAGTAATGAAATTTGAATTGAACATTGATAGTACAATGTGTATTTAATAATAAAAAAACCCTAAAATTAACTTTTTTGTTTCATTTATTTTTTGTTACAACTCGAAACAGTAGGTATCTGGAAACTTTGGCCATTTCCATACCTTTCTCTCTTCACTTTCTACCATTGTTGTATCTTCATATTCATAGTCTTCTTCATAAATTATTTTGTCAGGGAAAATATTTCTTTCGCATTTTCGATTTTGTTGTTGTGCATTTCGTGAACCCCGTAGACTTTTCAGAATCACTTTCTTTCGAAGTAGAGTTAGGTCTAATATTATAGGAAATCTTCTGCGTGCTTTGCTCTTTCTCTTTCGTCTTCTTTTTTTCATATTTTCTCTTTTAGCATAATTTGCTAAGTTTTTTTTTCTGTTTTTCGTTATGTTATTCCTTCCACTCCTAAAAACCAAGGCGAAAGAATTAAGTTTTTAATCTAGTTTTTACATTTTTCTTCAATTTTTTGGCAATGTATCTTCAATAAGTTGGCACTTGCTTGGACCAGATGTGAACCTTATATATCAGCCAAACATTTATTTTTGCTCCTTCCCTCCCGAAATTTGTAGTATATCACTTTCATTAGGAATCATGATGATTATTAATACTGCAACTACTATCATCACTATCGTTCAGAACAACATCACAGTAAGTTTTTATGTACTAGTGTATTGGCAGTCTTAAAATCACCCATCTTGAAATTGTACATGGGAATTATTTTCTCTCTGCACGTCTATTTCTTTGTTAATTAGGGCTTTATATATCTAATTTCAAAGAGAGTGTTGTCTACCGTTTTAGAACAATTTTGGGCGAAACTTCTTTATCCATCGGTATATTGTCCAATGGTAGGTTATTAAGACACTCCATGTTTTCTGGAAACAAGATCATATCATCAAATTCAGTTGGCATTTCGTCTATAATTGAAATCGTTAATAATACAGGTTCATTCTAGATATTTTCAATATTATCGTCATCGATTTTATCTGGGGCATCTTGTAAATTCGAGTTTTGTCAAAAATGATACTTGAAATAATAACTTAAAACATTTATTGTTCCTTGTAAATTTATGGTGTAGGTTTTTCATGTTCATGCTGTTCTATCACGAAACCATTATTTCAGTTCCTCTGTAGTCTAATGGATATAATCACGCAACATCTATTGCCGTTCTTGATGACATCTTCATGTATTGAAAAGTACATTTCATTATGTTTTGTTGGTAGTATGTTTATAATTTTGAATTACCTTGTTCCACGAAGTATTAATCGGTTTAAAGCAATTACGTCACATATGGTTGGATGATATGAGTCGCACTGACATGATAAATGAAATATTGATTTTTCAACACAAAAATCAAACAATTCTACATTTATATGTAATTTATGGACCGGTCCAAAAACAGGGCAACTGGTACGTTGTTAACCGAGTTAACACAAGATGATGCAACACTTATAGATCGTATAGAGGAATACAGGTGAAATGTAGCCAACAGCACGCATTTGTACAATATGAACTTACACTCGAATTATAACACTCCTAAACAGTCCCAAAAGGACGAAACAGCGAAGTCGAGTGATTTTTCGTGTTTGCATAGGGTGTGCACTTGTATTACCTTTGTTGGATCTAAATATAATAGGTATGTGAAAGTTCGATAGATGATTCAGCCGCACCTAAAAACATTTGGTACTTTTAGTCTGGGTACAAAAATATAATAATTGACACTATTATCTATGATTTGACACTGAGTTGAGAGTTTTAGCAGGCAGCGCTTAAAGCAAATGTTATCTCTGAGCTTTAATCTTAATTTTCTATGCCTGTTTTCCACTGCGTTACAAGTTAAAAACGCTTCTTTCTGTTTTAAATATACTTTTGTGTGAAAATGTCTAGATTACGGCCGTGTTGTGTACCAAACTGTAATGATTGAACTTTACGAAGACAGGTATTAGATGTATAATTGTGCAGTGAAAACCAATTTGAGGTGTAAGGAGTCGCCATACTATCTAATTTAAATTTTCGTTAAATTTGATGCAAAAACACATAATAAAATTAGTGATTTACAACGACAAAATATTTTTATAAAGTCATCCAATACGTAAAATACATTTTTCTGCATTTGTAAGATGCCATTTTCTCGTACCTCTAAAAATTTCTATAATTTCCCAAGAGGCTTTTGTAATGTCGCTCTGTTCTATTGAAAATAAGTTGTAAAATTACCTGTAGATATTACTATAATTAATAATGATAATAATTATTCTAATATATTTTTCAAAAAATTAATTTAGCGTATAAAATTGTATAGTAATTACAGAATTCGATTCGATAGATGGCAACTGCAAAACTTAATTCCTTAATAAATCGAGAGAGTCGGTTTTCTCCACCCTCCCTTTTCTATGAGTGTTTGTTTGATATTGCGAGGAAGCTTACATCTGGCGATTCGAGAATGTTATTTTTGCCAACAGTTAGTTGACTATAATAATCAAAGGATCGATTTATGTAACCGCTTACACATCTGTCGACAAAGTTGTTACGTTAACACCAGTCGTCACTAGATGTCGCAACACTTATTGATCGCATTTTATACAATAGTGAACTTACACTCGAGTTCTCTCACTCCCAGTGAAGTCCCAAAAGGACCAAGCACCTGTCGAGTGATTCTCTGTGTTCGTTTACTATGTAGTATCTTTACCAACTTTAGCAAGCGATTCGAGATTGTTATTTTTGCCAACACTAAGTTGGCTATAATCGACAATGTTGCTTTAATGAGAATACATTTTCGTCAGTGTTACGTTACCATGAGTCTGACACTAGATTGAATCGCAACTTATTTTATTGCTTAAAAATGATGTTATTTTTTCAATAATAAAAACAAAACAGTGATATATTCATAAAATGTTCTGGATACCATCCAACGTGATCCGATCTTCCCAGAAAATACTCGTCACATATAGAAAGCCACATCTCAAGGCACTCATTTGTAAGGCAATAATCAGCATAGGAGGGACTATTACAACAACTGCTAAAATATTGCATAAGACGGTTATACTTTCTTTTCAGGACTACTGCATAATAATGTAAAAATCTTTGTAATTTTTGGTTCTAACAGTTTCCCAGTCTTAGTAGAAAACTGCATGCTAGTATCATATGCATTGTATATCCTGGTGAAATTAGATAAAATATCTTTAAAAATTTTCTTTGCAAAATAATTTCAGCATTTCTGTCTACTATAGATGAACTTCTTTTAAAAACTTTAACTATTTTCAACGGTTTTGTCATCATGGAATAAATTTTCACGATGGCTAATCTGGAGAATGTTTTGCACTGCTAGCTAAACTTCATCGTGGTGCATGATAGAATCTAATTTAGCATTTGTGATAATCTAATCCACTAATCCTTTTCCTCAGCTTCACATGATATAGGCGGAGGTCCCATTTTTCGTTCCAGTGGCACAAGGTTTCATGATTTTATTAAGTGTTGCTTTAGAAATGCCGTATTTTTCAATGCGGCATTCTGACTGATTTTACCACCTCTATTTCGGTCTTCTGATTAAAGAAATCTGACATTAAAATTTTGGAACAGTTAAAGATAATGTTCAGTTAATGTCTATTAATGGCTATGTGCTAACGAATAAAAACGACTAAAACCACCCGATTTATTTTAAAAATATTTTTCGGTCTACTAACCCTTCCGATTGTACCGGACATCAACTTCGGTATTTCAAATGAAACACCCCATATATTATTGCATTTTCGGATTTTACGTAAAGTCACTTTGTATAATATTCTCTAAGCTGGTGTTATAGATTTCGAGATATTAATTTTTTTTAGTAAAATTTTCACATAGCAAAAGTTCACGGCAATATCTGTAACTTTTTTCCAGGAACTCCATATCAGGTTAATTGTTAGTTTGTATAAAGAGAATGGCCAACTCGATTACAGAGTCTTCCATTTGAAATTATTGTTCTTTGAAAATTCAAAATGTAACAGAAAATATGAAACACTTAATATTACATTTTTTAATCAATGGACACATCTTCGTTACCTACAGTCCATTTTCTTTATACAAACTAAAAAATTAACCCGATATGGAGTTTCAAAAGTTACAGTTTGCATCTGTGACAACTCTTACTAAAAAAATATCTCATATAAAATATATTTCCAAACTATAGTGAACGTTATACAAAGTGACCCTAAAATTTGACGTAGAATCCGAAAATGCAATAATATATGGGTGTTCCATTTAAAATAACAAAACTGATGTTGACTTCTGGTACAACCGGAAGTGTCAGAAAATAAAAATATTTTAGTTGAGTTTACCCTATTGATTTTTAGATCATTCTCAAAATTTTCAATTTTTTTCATGTATACTTTTCGTATCGTCTAATGCTTAGTTCCCTGTGAGATATTAAATTAAATAACGTCATTTATTACATAACTTACTAGTTTTAGTTTTACCGTACACATTCACCGCACATGGTCATCTTAGAAATCAATTTAAACCATTAGAAAAACAGTTACCTAAAATAGTCTTATATTCTATTGGTGAAAGATTCCATTACCGTATGCCTTACCTTAAAATTGGTTGAAATGTACAAAAAAGTTAATTTACTGGTAACGTTCTATTCACTCTGCCATTACCCTAATGGATAAATAAAAAAAATAAACAAAAATAAATATAACATCCTTTATCTTGGTGATAAGCGATTGGAAACCTATGCAATATCTGTTTTTTAGAACGTCTTTGATGTCACTTATCTAATCCCAACATATATGCATTTACCAATGAATCACCCTGTATAAAAAAGTGCAAGTCGGATCAGAAGTTTTTGACTTTTAAATTGTCAATAAAAGATGAAATAGAAGTGTTAAAGTTTTCGATCTGAAAACTGTCGTTTTCAAGATATATGCAAGACATTTTCATCATTACTTGAAAGAAAAATACAATTGTTAATTTTAAATATTAATAGGTAAGTGAGATATTACATCTTTGTGATTGTCCCTTAATTAGATAAAGTGACCTCTTCCATCTGACATTTTTAATTTTATAAATTTCGATGGCAGATAGTAACAATATTTACGTATTCTCAACATTGTATTTAAAAATTTTATCAAAATCTATGAAATCAAACACGACACTAAAAACAAAATTGGTGCAATTAAAACAATACGCAATAACTATTTATGTTACTATGCGAAATTCATAATAAAACATTTCAGATTCAAACTTTAATCAAGTGTTGCCATCGTCACCATTTCAAACCGGTGCCAAAATCATTTGACAGTGAATCCCTCTTTGACGCCTACTTTGGTAGAAATGTTAAAATTGACGCCAACATTCGAGGAGATCATAAGCGGACTCAATTTTCAGAAAGGAAGAAGAAATCATTTGTCAAATGTACTACATATTACAGTACGACGGAATATGTATTCAAATTTCAAAATATAAAGTGCATACCTATAATATAGAAATAAATGTTTTCCAAACATCAGTTAAGTGTTACTTAACGCCTGAACTGACAATGCTTAAGTGTCACTACATTGCAATGACTAGATAGAATTATTCTATCTCCTGCCATCAGCTGCTCTTAAGCGGCACTAGCGCCTCTGACAAATAAAGTTTGTCAAAAACCATAGTATCTCATTTAATATATCAGAGCAGATGGCATTTTTTCCATATTTAAAAAAATTCTTTATTTAGCTATTTAATATACTTATATCTGTTTCCTTTCAAAAAAAAAAAAAAAAAGTGTGGAGCTTTTTCTTCTTTAAATGTTTATTAGTTGCTTTACTTTATTTAAATATACATATCATGATGTACCGAAATCTCTAATTTATGCAAATGTTCATACCTAACAGCTAGCTGATATACAAGAACAAAAACAAAGATTAAATTACTTTTTAAAGTATAAAAATTATAGTATCACTAAGGTCAAATTAAATTACACTCATAAGTACCAACAAATATGTACCTAATTAAAATACTTAAGAAAAATGATTTGTTTTGAATTCACATTATGAATCTGGACGACACTTAAAAAGACAAAACCGGTTAACGTTATATGTTCTGCATTTTTCCTTTTTGCGTCTTCCGACATCTCGGATTGTTATTACTGAATATAAATCACGGAGGTAATTACAAATACGTTTGTTAATTATTATGTTGCAAAACATAAACGCACAATATCGTAATAAGGCTCTAATTATTTGTTTGCGAAAATCGTTAAATTAATTATGAGTGTCCATGTAAAGAGATAATTACATAATACTTAATTAACTGCAATAAGAGCTAGACTTAAATTCGACACAGTTTTTCTATTAATGTACATACACTAGTAAGTAATAAATAATTGATAACTAAATATGTCAAACTAACCCAAAAAAAAAGAAAAAGTAATTAAGCAATTAGTTGGAAAATATAATGTCGTAAAAATTTGTTCTACAACATAATATACAGTAATTTACGATTCGCGGAAATTAAATATGCTTTTAATTTTCAACGAGATTCTTTACGACATTCTAAAAGTAGTGCAGTCTTCTTTCATTAGTCAACAATGTTAAAGATGTGAATTACAATTAACAATAAATTATATACCATAAACATTCACTTATATTTATGAAACTACCACTATTAAATGTTCTATAGAAAAAGATTATGAGTTTTTAATAACTTTAACCGTTATACTTTTGCAAAGTCTTTTTAAATAATTGTTATTGTACGTTGGTTTTTGAATTTATAAGTGTGGCGGTTTAAAAAAAAATTTTTTTCTACTCCTACTTTTCTCAATGAGAAACAAAACAAACTTGGTAGTTAAGTTTTTTATTTAACATTAGAGATGTGGGATTTATGGATTATATATTAAAGTTACCAGAATGGCGGACGACAAAAGTGGAGTGAGAAATGTGAAGTTCTATGGCAAAGATTAAACGCATAGAGGCACCTCTGTTGTGATTCTCTGGAAACAACAAGAAGATGTGAGTCGCTTTTGTCATTTATTATTACATCAAACTAGAAGTGAAAATTAAGGAAACAAAGTCTGTGTTACCTCTAGAGCAGCCATGTCAAACTCAAAGTCACTGGTGGGCCAAAAGCATGAAGACCATAGACTAGGTGGGCCGCAAAACCTAATCTTAAAGTAAGACAAACTACTGAAAATCTTAACGAAAAAAAGTACTATTATAAAAAGAAGTATATTTATTAAATTTCCAATAAAAAGGACATTACAAAAACTTACAAACATTAACTTCTTTTGCCAGATATTTGACATCTTTTGTCTTTTATTAAGATTGTCTATTTGTGGCGTGAATTTATTTGGCGGAAATAACTTTAAAACTGCGTCCAAGTGTGCGTCCGTCAATCGCGATCTTGCGGGAGACTTGTTTCCTTTCATCAAAGAAAATAATTGTTCACACTTATAGGTACTTCCAAACATTGACAGGATTTTACAGGCAAGTTTTCATTTCTTGGTATTGAAAAGGCAAGTACTTATAAAATTCGGAATGTACCAACACTATCAAATTTTTCTTTTTAAATGGGTTTGACACTGAATCTCAATCACTTCCATCTGCAAGTGAGGGGGGAACTTTATCAATATCGATAGTGAAAAGACCAGTAAATAAAGAAAAATTGTTTTCTTGGGACTTAAAATCCTGAAAACGCTTTTCAAATTCTGACAGAAGGCTTCCCATTTTCTCTGTATACATGTTGAAGTGATATTGGGCCACTTGTACTTTCCTGATACGTACTTGCAAGTCGGAAAATGTGACAGATTAACCACTAACTGGTTTTCCACAGCATCATCTTACACTTGAAAGCTTTAACATGATCATGCATAATATCTGTTATAACTTGACGTGGTCCTTGCAATTCTCGTATTTAAGTCCGACAAGTGTTTTGTGATGTCTACCATAAATGAAAGATCTTGTAAAAAAGGTACGTCGGATAATAAGCTGACATCTTGTTCTTTCACTTCCATGAAAAGGCGTATTTCTTCTTTGAGTTTCCAAACCGATCGAGAACCATAGAACACGAAAGCCATCGCACTTCTGCATAATAAGGTAAACCAGTAGTACTCACTTTCTAAAATCACGTAAAAACGCACAAAACTGTCGCTGATTCAAGCCACGTGACCTTATGCGAAGTTTATCATTTTTTTCACTGACTTTAAAACGCTTTCCAACTTAGATCACTTTTGAGCATAAAACTTCTTGGTGGATTATGCAATGAACATGATGAAAATCTGGTTTGTCACTGCCCGTTTCTCTGATATTGTTTGTAATATTTTAATGAAGCCATTATTTACTCCCAGTCATTGAAGGAGCTCCATCTGTTGCAACGGAATACAGTTTTGACAAATCTAAATTGTACTTTTGCAGAAGTCCATAAACAAAGCATTGAAAATATCCTCCCCAGTTGTTGTATCATGCAATGGTACTAATTCCATCAATTCTTCATAAACGTTGATATCTCTCTATCAACAGCACGAAGAAAAAACAGCGAGTTGCGCCACCACCACACACATCTGTACTTTCGTCACAGGCAATAGAAAATGCAATGAAAGAGTCTGATTTTGTTTTTATCTGTTCGCTTATATTGGCAGCCAACTCGGTAACCCTTTCAGCGACAGTATTCCGGGACAAGGATATATTTTGAAAAGCCTTCACGCTCCGGGGACTTACAATTTCCGCGGCCTTTACAAGGCACTCTTTTATAAATTCACCTTCAACAAATGGTTTTGAGTGTTTTGCGATCAACTCCGACAGTACGTAGCTCGCTTGAACGGCAGATTCATTTTCTTGCTTTTGGACGTGTAAACATAAGCTGTTGATCTTTTAACCGTGATTTTAACTCTTTTAACTTTTCGTTTCTAATCATGCCTGTATACTTGTCAAAACTTAAGGTTTATGACTATCATAGTGACGTTTTATATTATATAATTTTGGGACACCGACTGTACTGTTACAAATCAAGCAAATAATTTTGTCTTTCACTTCACAGCAAAAAAACTCTAATTCCCACTTTTCTTGAAAGATACGATGCTCATCTCAAGTTTCCTCTTACTTCCACTTGGTTTTGAAACAGACATGTTAAAAACTTTACCCGAAATAAATAACAATAAGTACTGTTACGTGTTGTAACAATAAGTACGCAACTAAACTCGCAATTCTATCGCAACTGACTCATAACTGACTGAACAACTGAACTGAATCGAGCGGTATTGGCTTATATACGGATTGTGATTTCTCGACAGTTCTTTCCAGAATGTTCAGGTAGCGTCATCTGTGTCTCGCGCGCGATAGAACTTTCCGGAACAAGCCAGGCTTTTAGGTTGAGCGCGCATCTTAGTTCATCATCACAGTACTTTATTTTCGGTTTTTAACAGGCTCGCGGGCCGCATTACATGACTGTTTTCAAAATTGATTGGGGCCGCACGGAAAATGCTCAGTGGGCCGCTGCAGGCCCGGGGGCCGCATGTTTGACATGGCTGCTCTAGAGTAAAAGAATTGAGGTAATAGTTATTACGATCGTGTTCAATTAAAAACAATAACAATTATTACAGAACTAGGTTGGGACTTACTGAAAACCCGAGGATCTATAGCTGTGGTCTTCTGCGAGGCATATTGTTTGAAGCAGGCAATGCTATAAGTTGTGTGCCACAAGATGGTGTTAGTCAGAAGACTTTCAATTGTAAATCCTAGCCAAATCCTTCAGCCAATCAGCCTGGACATTTTTTATATTTAAAGACAAAAGCATTGGTCTGGAGCACATTTCCATAAACACAGATTTTCTTAACGAAACAGGCTAATCTTGGCCCAAATTGACTCTGCACAAGCTCACACACAATAAATTCCTATCTAGAAATCTTCTTGAACAATGAACATAGATATAAACCTTTGACAAGATACACTATGAATCCGCCCAGAAATAAATTAGAAGTCGATCCCGGCAGGAAAATGACATGGCCTCTGAGTAATGTACTCACAAACAATGATGATGTCAGAGGATGCGATGTCTCCTATATATGGTAGTAGAGAAATATTACCGCGCATTACTATTCTGATAACCGACTTTTTTCAGTCGTGGTTTTGTTAGATCTCATGAACCGGCATAGAGAATTGTCCAAAAACAACCCTAGTGATTTTCACAAAATCGCAAACCTTAATGTTTAAACTGTAATTTTTTTGGAAAAAATTATAGAAGTTAAAATGTATGAGACTAACCTAATACCCAAATCTGAACTTCAATGCTCGCGTAGTTAAAATAACTAGGTTCAATCGTTTTCACTTGTAGATGCATGATAGAAAAAGCTTAAAGATTTCAAATTAGAATTAAAACACTGTACCTTCTTAATATACAGTTATAATCCCCACTGTACCATAACAATCTTTAAATTTAAATTAATTAATTTAAATCCAAAAAATGAAAAATTATAATAAGGCTAAACAAATTATAAATAATTGTAATTAACAAAAACGCTCTTCTAGTTATTAACCAATACTATTTGTTGTGTTAAAACTTTTACTAGTTTCAACGATCCAGCATTGAATTTTCGTCATCATTAGAAGCCAAAAACAAAAAACACTTGAACATTATCAAAAATTCCTACATGACGAAAATTTAATCTGGATCGTCGAAACTAGTAAAGTTACCATATTAAACTAGTATTGGTTAATGACTAGAAGATCGTTTTATTTAATTACAATTACAATCATATCCAATACATGAATAATTATTATTCTCAAAGATGGATACTGTTTTCATAAACAAAATTAAATTATAAATAGTTGCCTGGTAGTCCAGCGCATTTAGGAATTGACCCACCATTTTTGTATACTATTTTTTCTTACTTCCTTCTATTTGAAAGGGTTTTCCTCGGTGAGTTTAACCCTAAGTTTGTGCACCCAAAAACCAACCCTGTCTCCGCCATCTTAAGTTTGGTGTTTTTGTTTTAATTTTCATACCTCGCGTTCTAATTATCGCACAGTCATAAACTTGGTGAAATCTTTGGATTCGTTTTGAGTTATATTTTCAACAATGTTATATAACAAAAACTGTGCATTTAACGAAAAAAGTTATTGCTCTTCAAAGTCGACAGAAAGACTTGAAAAAAGTTTTTTCCTTTTCGGGTCCTATCTTTTTTTCAGTCTACCGACGCTTTCTTTGTCACCGAACTTTTAATAAAGATTGAGTAATTTCTAGCAATTGCAAAAAATTATCCCGATACAAACCATTTCTAGTCCGTCAATGGACGCGCAAAGTTGCTATGTTCCGAGCGGGATTTTGAAATACGTTGAATAGCGCTCGCGCTTCGCGCTGCATTTCGTCATAATACGACTTGTCCTCCGTTCATTTATAATAAACGATTGTTATACATATATAGATATATATGTATATATATATATATATATATATATATATATACAGGGTGTCACAAGCAAGCGTGGGTCTTCTGATAACTCATTTGCTGGTTGGCGATATCGAAAAATGTTTCAAATAAAAGTTCCACCAATTCAACTTCTCTATACCATAAAATTATTTTCGAATATACAGGGTGTCCCGTTTTTCCTGGTACGCAACCTAACTTAATTTTTTAAATGGAATGCCCCATTTATTATTGCTTTATTACATTTCTCGCTTAATTTAAAGGCCACTTCGTTAACCATACATTAGTGGCTGAAATGCACCGTTCCTCAGAAAATTAGCGCTAGAAGGAAGAAAAATGCCGTTTCCGGTACCCTGCGCCATTTTTCATATCTCCGAAACAAAAGAACTTAGAGGGAATGCGGTTTTCACAGATCGCTTCTAAGAGAAATGACCTACCATTTGCACTATTTACACAAACATGTTTCTGTTAAATTCATTCAAAACTGCTTCAAAAAATAATTGTTTCAAACCGGCAAAACTTGTTTTTTTCAAATAGAACACTATTACTTTTTTAGCCCATCATATGCAGAATTTTATTTCCTTTCGTCTGATATAAGGTTGTTAAGCTATCCGTTCCTAACAGTTTTTGAGAAAATTGCAAGTTATATTCTAAATTTTAATTGAATGGATCATCATGTACGCCTTGGTCGGTGATTAGCTTTTGTTTTCTGCTAATGTCATATTTGTGAACTTCATAAGGTGTTCAGTAAAGTTTCATTGTATCGTTGTGTTTGTTTCATTGTAACTTTGTGTTCATTTTCCGAACTGTTCCGCTATGGCGTTGAATAAAGAAGAAATGATAGATATGGTTCTTATTCTTGGGGAATGTGGAGAGAAATCCCTTTGGCATCGAGGGTGTATGCCCAGCGTTATCCAAATAGACGACATCCTAGAGTGGAATCGTTCAGCGGGGTTCTGGAGTGTTTTTTCTTACTAGGGAAAGGATCAGTGGAGTCTGGAAAAGAAACTACGCCAAGACGGTCTGTACAGATGAAAAATGAGTTCCGTGTATTGGCGTCTGTGGTGGAAAATCCGAATGTCAGTCAAAGCAGACACCGCCCGAGAAAAAAAGTACCATCCGTACGTTCGTTCAGCACCATCAGGAACTACTTCATGGGATTTTGCAGCAAGAACGGGAATTTTGTCAGTGGGCCATCGAAAGAATAGCCGAAGACGAAGACTTCTTCAAATATGTCCTGTTTACTGACGAGTCTACCTTTCACAAAAATGGTTTTGTAAACAGGCATAACTTCCATTATTACGATACGGCAAATCCTCCTAACTTCCGGACGTTTTCTCAATACCGATGGTCACTGAATGTGTGGAGGTGTTTTTGGTGATCGTGTTTTCGGACCGTACTTTTTGATAGACACTTAACAGGAAGGGCCTATTTGCAGTTCCTGCAAAAATGGTTTCCAAGAAATGTTGGAGGATGTTCCTTTAGAATTTCTTCGACGGTATGTGGCTACAACAAGACGGTGCCCCATCTCATTGCACCCAAGAAATTCGAAACTACTTAAATGCGAATTTCCCCAAACCGCTGGATAGGAAGAGGAGGGGCAATTAACTGGCCCGCTAGGGTCGCCTGATCTCACAAAATGTGACTTCTTTGTGTGGGATTCGTTAAAACAAAGTGTACACCTCTTCACCTACCACTGCCGAAGATATGCGGGAGAGGATAACTGAACGCTTTCAGAGAAATCTGCCCCGACATTCTGGTCAACGTTGACAATAACTTCAAACGTCGAATGAGGATGTGTATTCAAGAAAATGGCAGACATTTCGAGCAGCTTTTGTAAAAGTTAAACATCAAGAACTGGCCTGAGACAAAGTCATTGCTCTGTGTGGACATCTCTGAAAATTTATTTTTGGTGATTTAAAACGTCTGAACTAAAATACAACACTCTGGTTTTTCAATTGAAATAGTTTTCATTCCTAAGGTAGAAAACAAAAGCGAAAAAAAGCAGCTAATCACCGACCAGGGCGCACGCGATGATCCGATTTAATTAAAATTTAGAATATAACTGCAATTTTCTCAAAAACTGTTAGGAACTGATAGCAACAACCTTATATCAGACGAAAGGAAATAAAATTCTGCATATGATGGGCTGAAAAAAATAATAGTGTTCTATTTGAAAAACAAGTTTTGCCGGTTTGAAACAATTTATTTTTGAAGCGGTAGCTTTGAATGAATTTAACAGAAACATGTGTAAATAGTGCAAATGGTAGGTCATTTCTCTTAGAAGCGATCTGTGAAAACCGCATTCCTCTAAGTTCTTTTGTTTCGAGATATGAAAAATGACGCAGGGTACCGAAACGGCATTTTTTCTTCCTTTTTTTTTTTAGCGCTAATTTTCTGAGGAACGGTGCATTTCAGCCATAATGTATGGTTAACGAAGTGGCCTTTAAATTAAGCGAGAAATCTAATAAAGCAATAATAAATGGGGCATTCCATTTAAAAAAATTAAGTTAGGTTGCGTACAGGAAAAACGGGGACACCCTGTATATTCGAAAATAATTTTATGGTATAGAGAAGTTGAATTGGTGGAACTTTTATTTGAAACATTTTCGATATCTCCAACCGCTAAATGAGTTATTGAAGACCCACGCTTGTTTGTGACACCCTGTATATATACACACAGTTTAAATATATCTATTTGTTCCAATAAAAAATTTATTCTTTATTCTTTCCAAATATTATTCAATTACACTATTTTTATTTGTTACTAATCTATTGGTACAGTAAGAAATTTCTTTTTGAACGCAGAGCTGTGTTTATATTCAAACAATTAATATTTCGACGGGTTTTACCTTTATGAAGAAATTTTTTTTCCTTTTTCCGAACTCAATTCCGCACTACCCTTGAGGTTGAGTTCACAACGCGTTTTTTTTCATGTGGTTTTCTCCCGATAAACCTACTCCACAGTTTTTACTTTTCTTTAGTAAATTTTTCACCCTGCCATGGATATTGATAGCCATCGTCATTTTCATTCTCACTTTTACCACAGGTGATTAGCGCTTGCTTTTAGTTTCAATAATAAAGCGGTTGATCTTGGTAAAGAGTACCATCGTTGTAAGTTTGTCATCAACTTCTGTCGTCTTCAATCAGTCGAGTCCTCTACATCTTCTTTCGCATTTATGCAGGTTTCTCCACAGCAAATCTTGCACAAAACAGATCATTTCAAACCTACTTTTCGACATCCACAAGCCCTGCTACAGTTGATTGTACATCCACAGAATACAAAAGTCCAGAAGTATGCATGGTATTGGTTGTCATTGGTTCCAAGTGCATTTATCTCTGCATCCGATTGACTTTTGCACTTGATGATATATATGCCTCGCTGCTGAGCTCGTGAGAGGTAAACCCGATAAGTCAGATTTGGTTTTCTAGATCGGGTTGCAGAAAACAGAAGCGAGACAACATTTCAGCTTCAAACATATCAAGTGCAAAAAGTGATTCGGTGCAGAGAGAAAATGCACTGAAGCCAATCCCAACCGATCAAGAATCGAAACCACTCAAAGTTCTGAACATTGTATCCTGTGTGTCTGTACAACTACAACTGTAGTAGGGGTTGTGGATGTCAAAAAGCAGGTTTGAAATGATCTGTTCTGTGCAAGACTTTCCAATCGTAGATGACTCAAATGACGAAGACGAAAAATTGATGACAAACCCCAACAATATGTACCGTTACCCAGATCAACCGATTTATTGAAAAAACCAAGTAAAACCGCCTGTGATAAGTGAGAATAAAGAATGATGGCTATTAATAATCATGACAAAGTGATGAAAATTCACTAAAGAAAAAGTAAAAACTGTAGAAATAAGCTTTTATCAGGGAAAACCTGCTTTTTGAAAAAAAAATAGAAATATTTAAACAATGTATAATGTATAACAATTGTTTTTTTTAATAAATAAACGGGAGACAAGTCGTATTGCGACGAAATGCAACGCGGGAACGCGAGCGCTATTCAGCGTATTTCGAAATCCCGCACAAAACATAGAAACTTTGCGCGTCGATTGGACAGGCGAGAAATGGTCGTATCGGGAATAATTTTTTTTGTAAATGCTAGAAATTACTTTATCTTTAATAAAGTTCTCTCAGAAAAAGCGTCAAGTAGACTGGAAAAAAAGATAATGCTGTATACTATTGGCGCGGAGTAATAAATCTAAATTGCTTGAAATAATTCTTTATTTTTTTTCTTGTGAAAGCGGTAGTTACTAGGTTAAGTAAAAACCAATAAATTCTAACCAAAAACGATCATTGTTGCCGCTTTTGCAGCATATTGACCCATCTAGGGTCTGAGAACACAAGGTTTAATCTTGTGCCAAACACGTTGCCACAGCTGCCAGGTACTGACGAAACGAGAATCATAGTCGTAGATGTGGGTATTATACCAAGATACAAAAACGTAACTGTATATAATACGTAAGAAGTAAAATTTGTAATGTGATCTACTATACAAATAAAATAAATAACATATAACCACATAATAATTCATATAAAGGTAGATTTTACTATTATAATATATTGAACTACTAAAAATATGATTTTTCCAAACGTATCAGGTACCTACGGCGTATTGCAATTTACGGAGATCTCATAATTCTGACAGGTTTATTACTCCGCGCCAATAGTATACTGATTATAGGAGCTTCTAAAGGAAAAATACTTTTTTTAAGTCTTTCTGTCGACTTTGAAGAGCACATAACTTTTTTTCCGTTAAACTTGCAGCAGTTTTTTTTGTTATATAACATTGAAGAAAATTATAACTCAAAACAAATCCAAAGACACCAAGTTTATGCATGAGCGATCATTAGGAACGCTGAGGTGTGAAAATTCCAAAAAAATATCAAACCTAAGATGGCGGAGAAAAGATTAGTTTAGGAGTGCGCAAACTTAGATTAAACTCACCTAAGGAAAACCTTTTTCAAATGGAGGGTAAGAGAGAAAATGTATACAAAATTTTGGGTCACACCTATAAAAATTTCCTAAATGTACTGGACTATGGGATGTCTGTAGACCACATAGACAAATGCCAACATCGGGGCTCACTAATGGAATGAAAGTAATTCTGATCTCATTGAATCGTTGAGCTGTAACACAAGAATCTAGTTGCATAACACTAATTCTAGAACAGAAAACAGACTAAGATATTTAATGACAAGGGCTGCAGAGTGGATTAAGTAAAACAGACCATTTGATCTCGGACACCATTATAATGTGAAATTATCTAACAGTTAGTGGACTCAAGAGTTCGAAATAAAAACTCGTAGATCTTGGTACTTCAATTTGACAAAGAAGGTTTTATGTAAATGTAACAACTGCAGGGTAACAAAACTTGCCATATTCCAATTGTTAAACAAAATTTTGAATCACTTGCTACCATTTTTGATGAAGTAAAGATACGCGTAGTTAATACAGAGAAATCTGATACAACATACTGGCTACTATTTGTAACTGTAGGTAAAATTAATAAAAACGTATACATTCACTTCATTATGTCAAGAATTTACACCAATAATTTGGATAATATCGTTAAACGAGGATTGGCTACTATTGGAGTTTTTAAAGTTCTGAGTTCTTTTCGAAAAAAAAAAAAAAAACAGTACAGCTAGACTCTCTTAAATAAATAGTTACAATGACATCAGCTATATTTTATTCCCACTTCTAAACCACCTGATTCAGAGAATGAGGCGACAGCCAAGAAAATTTGTTATAATTATTCTACAATCGAAAATTGCACTTTTCTGTTGTGTTTGCTGTTGAAAATTTCAAATCGTGGACGCTCAAGACAGGTCGAGAGCTGCAATCTTGCTGAGTGAAACAAATATGCTTTTGCACATAAAGTTGCATACAACATTTTTTCTACGATCGAAAAAATAAATAAGAATACAAATAAAAATTAAAAAAACCTATTGTTTATTCGATCGTGCAAAAAGTGACTACTTTTTGCAGCAATTACAGCTAAAGTTTAACTTTTTTTGCATTCGAGCAAAAAAGCAATTAATCAGTGTAAAAAGTAAATTATCTTTTGCAATAGTGCAAAAACATTTTTTTATTTTATTTTTCGATCGTAGAAAAAATGTTCTGTGCAACAACTCAATATGAGTGCAGCTCGCGATGCAAACTTCATGCATCGTGCAACAAATATGCACTTTTTGACCTAGTTAACAAAATAACACTATTTTAAACCTAATTTTAGTCTTAAACAAGAAATTAAAAATTACTAAAAACTTTCCTTTTATAGTAAATTTCAAATAACATAATAAAAAAAGAGATTAACATTGGATTTCGACCGTATCAATTTAGACAGTTACTATATAATTAATTTTTATTAAAGTGTAACGTTCAAAGTGTAGCAACGCGCTCCTCCTGTGTATACACTTCCTTAACCCAATTTCGCGGGCATTACTGTGCAGGCTGGTTTCCGGCGTTGATAACTTGAAACTGTCCACGATTGGTCCGCTGCATTTGAACGCTTCCGGAAAGCTTGTTCTGAATCAACCGTTCACGAGGGAGAAGATAAACCCTCATCTGAAAATTTCCTCTTCGAAGGGGCAATCAGGCCGATGGTAAGAGATTCTGAAACCCTTCAACGTTTTAAAAACTTTATTTTGTGGTGGTAAAATATATGATACCGCATAAAGTGGCTTTTAAATTTACTAAGGTTGTGCTCCACTGTTCAATAAGGACGTCCTGGGCATTCTTCAGGCTAGGGGACGCTTTGCATCAGGTATACGATTGCCCTCGGGGTTTATCTATCGCTAACATCCCTATGTTTATTCTTTAGAGAGGGTAGTTTATGTCTCCTCATTACGAATATATTCTCTTCCGGTTGTTCCTTCGTCAACTTGTACAGCTAGTATGTGGGTCTACTCATGGCTTTTTTGGAGGCGTTGTGCCGAAATAGCTACCCACGAATACTCCGTCAGATTCGCAGACCACGGTGGAGGCTCATCTCAACCGTTAGGTACTTACTGAGGAAAGAGATTACCCTACCGCTGCGTGGCAGGCCGAGGTTTTAGCATCTTTAATTGCGCGTGAACCTGCAGTCGACCTATCACTCAAGTAGAAGTCACCCCTGACACCAAACTATCAGGCACGAACGTAAAAATTTATTGGTGATTATTTGTCGCTCGAATGTGTAATTGCATAATGTACCCGGAGCGTTAACTAGTTATAGATAAGAGTATTTAATACCTGATGGTGTGGCGCAACCTGTGTGGTAAATTTAATCCTCAATCTAATTAAACCGAACGCATTTAGTTCCATTGACCCTCCCGGCACGAGCTCGTCCCCAGACAGGCCAAATTTGAACAATCATCGTTTAAACTTCGCGGTGACTCGAATTTAGTTCTTAAAACCTCTCTTTATATTCTCCTTTAAATTCATGTAATCTGTAACGTTACTCAGTACCATAAATCGACACAATTCAGGCTAAGTTCACCATAGGCGTACCTTCAGTACGCAAAATATCAATGCATATACGAGACAGTGGCGTAGCAGTGGTAACATTAAAATTTTTACTTTAACTTGTAATTCTATGTAGCTCTAGTCATTTCTCGTGTTACCTGAATGTTTAATGCTGTACGTACCCGTACCCGCTCGTGTGTATTCGTAATATATCTGTGTCTATTTAATCGATGTGAACTATCACAAATTCGTTTGTGTGTTGGGAAGAATAAATATTGTGTGAAGGTTTTTCTGTCAAATTTGATTTGTTTCCTTTTTCTGTATATTCTGTACGGACAGTTAGCTGCTGACCTTCGGTTCTGGTCAGATTCTTCTCTCCAGCGTTACCGAACCTGGTGCCCTACCTTAATTTTTTTTTCAGGTTCTAGGAATAACGTTGACTTTCCTAACCTGCACCCTACTCTCCACTGATGGGCACACTTTCCTAACAACTGACCGTAACAAAAGAACAAAAATTGCATCAGTATTTATCTACACGTTTTATAATGTTCGTTATAAAACAGATGATGGTTCCTATACTTTTTTTCTTCTCATAGACCACTTTAAACATTTTGCTGGATTCAGGGGACTTCTGCAGCTATTACATTTACTAACTTTACTTCCAAAACTCCCGAAAAAAGTATATGTCTATGTAAATCTGTGTTGTGGCTATTTCTTCAACTCAACTATGAGTTGAAAGTTTTCGAAAAAAAGGTGAGAATTTATATTGCTTTGATTATGCTGTGAGTATTGTCATTCAAGCTAAGTTTCACAGCCAGTCTAAAAGCGTCTTCATCCAACAGTATGGATTCCTACTTTACTTTTTGTATTCTAAGATTGACTCACAGTACAAGAAACCAATAATTCCCCACTTCGAGTGGTAAAAAGTAAAATAAATATTTTCTTCTTGTTTTGTAGCTATTTATTCAAACACAAAAATTACTACACTTTAAATTATGTTGTTATATAACAGTCTTAGTAGAATCAAAAATTTAACATCAAAACTAATAATGATTATTAATTTAAAAATGCTGTCCTATATCTCAGATTACCATTGTAATCTGGAGATAAAAGTTATAATTTTAATGGGAGGGATGTACTTGGTGAATTGACAGCAAATTATCAATATTTGGCTTGAGTTTAGTTTAAGTATAACCGTAAATCTCCTCGCTCTGTAATATTTAATCTGCTCCGTTTTTTGTCAACAAGTTTGTTACGGCACTAAAACTGCGTTCGACAAGATATGACGAAGGAAACGCTATGAGAAATTTTTGCACATTCCCCACAGTCCTGGATATTTTTCAGGTATTTGTGCCTGCAGCCAAAATGATTGATACCCTCTTTTGAATGCTACTTTGAGCTCCTCATTAGTGCTAAGCTCGAGTAGCTCTTCTTGCAGTACCACATTTTCCACTTCAGTTTCATCATATGGATTTATTATCCATGGTGGTATATCCATCGACAGAATGTCTTCAAATCTGATTTTAAAATCATCATACAGGGCAATCAAATGTTGAACATACGTCTGAATATCTTCGTCGAGGCATTCTACCTGCGATAAATTTGGAAACTGGGAAAAATTCACGTCGACCAATATTTTGCTTCATAAGTTTCAGTTTACCAAGAAAAGCTGAAATTTCACTCTTTGTTTTTATCAAATTGAGGCTGTCCCCTTGTAACTGTAGGTTGAGGTCATTGAATTTTTTGAACAAATCTGTCAAATACGCAATGTCTGCTTTGAAATTCATGAGGTTTTCTTTAAAACAGGATCTTTAGTGTTCAGAAACTCTAAAACAGAGTCGAAAAGCAAATAGAATCTTGATAGACATGCACCTTTCGACAACCAGCGTACTTCGGTATGTAGCAGCAATCGTTGGAAGTCCTCATCATTTTCTTCGCACAACTGTGCAAATAAGCGCGTATTTAATGCATTGTTTTATTTTGTTAACTGCATTAATCACAAATTGAAGCGCTTGGTGCAATCTATCACTCAATTTTTTTCGCTACTAGATGTTGTCGGTGGATGACACAGTGAATTGCAATTACCTCTGGTATAATCCTTTTAAGATGACTTATAAACCCACGATATCGCCCGACCATGGCAGGAGCTCCATCTGTTGCCACCGAAATAATGTTTAGAATGCAATTGATTTTTCCGTAAAAATCATTCAGAACATTAAAAATTGATTCACCTTTAGTGTCAGTCTTCAAAGTTTTCGCGAATAGTAACTCTTCAAACATTTGTTCGCCTTGATAAATCGAACATATGCCAATAATAATGCTTCATTGCCAGGTAAAGTTGACTCGTCCAGTTGAATAGAAAAATGAGTTGTTTGCAGATAATTACACAAGAAACTTTCAACATCAGAGCTCATTTCATCAATACGTCTTTGTACAGTGTTGTTACTCAAAGGAATTCTTTTAAGTATGTCAAATGAAGATTTGTGCAGGACAGTTTTTAAGACCTCTTCAACAGCAGGCAAAATTAACTCCTCTCCAATGGTATGCGGTTTCCCAGATTTTGCTATAAGTAATGAGATATTGTAAGATGCCCGCAAGCCATCGTCGTTGCTTTCAGACGTTGAAGCGAACATACTATGCACGGTGGGTCTCTTTTCATACTTTTCCTTCAATGTTTGGAAATATTTCAAATCCTTACCTATTTTGTCAGGATGACACCTTCTTAGATGATCTTCCAGCTTCGATGGTTTCATAGAGTCATTGCTCAAGACTTTGTTGCATAAAAGACACATGGGCAATCGCTTGTCTGTATTTGATGGAAGAAAACCAAATTTCAAATATTCAACACTGTACTGTCGACACTTCTTCTTAGATTCAGCCATGTTTCGTATCAATTACTTACCTGTAAATATGAAAAATGTTTGTTAAGTAATCTTAAAATGATTTAACAAACATAATAGAAGTGGCTTTTTAAGATACAAGTTGCTAACAAATAGATAGGTAGGTACTTACTTTTCCAACACTGGCAAACAATAATATCAATTCACTTTAATTTTCAAAAGTCTGAAAACTACTTCCGTCACTGGTGAACACTTATATAGGTACACTTTCTTTTTGAAATTCCGGAAACAACTGAGTAATGTTTATCATTCGCATTCGTATTTATATTAAAGAAAAATCCAACAAGTTCATGCAAGTTCAGACACGACTTTAACTAGGCGGGCGGGCGGCGCGGCATCGGCGAGTCTTGACACGCTCTTTCTGAATATGGAATATGCAAGTTCTTACAAAAACAATTGCTGAGCTTCTTATAATATTGTCTTCCTATATTCATAGGAGAAGTCAAGCTTCTTATAATATTGTCTGCCTATATATTTATTGTCTCCTTATTCATAGGAGAAGTCAAGTCGGGTCACCTAATACATTTTTATAGACCCCCGTTAACGAGTTGTGGACCCCCATTTTTTCCACGCAAGCGTAGACCCCTATCGGGCTCCTGTGGACCCTTGGGGTCCACCTGGACCACTTTGGGAATCTAGGACTAAACGCAGAACGGGAACCAGTTATACAGGATAGTATTGTGTTTGCTTGCTCCTTCATAACTTTTTGTACTAGTTTATCGTCCGTTGAAATGTGTATGTTAATCATAAAATAAAAATAAGTAATAACAAACCAAGAAAATAACAAAAACTGTATTGATTAAAACAAAATATAAAAACTTTACATCGCTATATTCTTATATTTTGTCTAAACAAGAGAGGCAGGAAAAGGGGCAATCAATTTCAAAGAAATAATCTGATCAATATTTGTACTTGTCGGGAATCTTTATTTGACATTTTTATTTATTTTCGAAACTGATGATAGGTGTATTGAATTCTTGTGCTATCAGTTCAAAAGATTGTAAGACTAAATTTTCTTTTTGGGAAATGTAACCCAAGTTTTTATCGATTTTAAAAATAATAATTTTAATTTTGTATACAGAATTTATATTTAGTTTTATATTGTTATTTACTTTTATAGGAGGAGTAAGAAAAACAAAACTTTGGTGGTGGATTCTGCCAATGTTTCTGCCTCTATGTTAAATACTTTCCAGTACTTTACTCCCAAAACATGCATTAACATCTATACCAATATTATGTTACTTATTTGTAAAGGACTAATAAAAACTCAAAAGTATTAAATTGCTTAAACTACATATGTTATAATTATTTTTAATAACGTAAAGTAAATAATGTTTAATACCCAGAATGCTGGACACAATATTTAACTTGATGAATGAAAATTTAAATTATCTAAACAATTAACTTTCATCAACCAAATGTTCAACAGACCTTAATTTTTGAATCGAACCTTCTACGCAGGCTAAATATAGGTGTAGATAATCCCGTTTAACTGGATTGACGTAACATGATTTAAAATTAAAATAATTTTTCCGTGGGAATTAAAAAAATTGAAGAAATTAATCGATCAAATGAGATTGATTGTTCAGCAAGTATTTTTACAAATTGATAAAAATTAGTTGTTCATAAATGAAAATAAACTTTTTCAAGTTCATTGTCCACTTAATTGGGTCACTGCAACTAGCTTATTTAATTTTTTTAATATACACAATTATTGCAAGAAATTATTAAAATAGCGTAACTGCAAGAAAGTAAAATAAGTTCTTAACGTTCAATATTAAAACTGAGGCTTCAATTAAATAGAAATTTTTATTGTCCGCACACATTCAATTTGGTTGTAACATTTCCTGTAATAAAATGAAGATGAGAACAAATTAAATGACACGCTTGTTTATTAATTAAATATCGTACTTTATGTACCAACAAATTACGTAGAAATAGTTTCCAAATACAGCGTATTCCATATTTTCTCCGTGAAGGGAAAACCGAAAAAGTACAGTTTACTGATCATTATCCAACCATAAGAACGAGTCTGTAATAGAATCACATCAAGTAACACTAGTTTGACACTGTATTAAAGCCACGGATACTAATTAGATAAAATTACCAACTCTGCTGGTCAAATGACGACCTCATCCCATTCATAACATCTCCTACCGTAATTATAACATCACCAAATCTCTTAATCGCGTGGTGCTATTAGGTTAATGTTTTTCAATTACTATTTTGGGTAATATTATTAACGAGTAAAAAAATTAAAGATAATTACGCTTGACAACTAAATTTCAAAATTGCTTATTAATTGATGTATCAGTAGTAAACTATATCAGTAAAAACTGACGAAAGCAAATGGTAATAAATTTGGGAAAAGTGACATATAAAAATTAATAATAATAATTAAAAGCGTTTTGATGATTAATGTCTTTTTAATTAACATCAACAATTTCTTGCTTTCTGCATGAACCGATATAATAGAGTGAAATCTAATCCTTACTATTTTTGAAGTAACAACCTAAATTAACCCCCAAACTTAAATTATACAATAAAATAAATTAGACACAAAAATATAACCCATTCTATGGTATGAAAAATTTAAATGACACATCGTCGTATTGTTGAATTATATCTATTCGAAAAATGGGTATGATAAAGCTGAAATAAATAGAAATATAAAATTAAATAAGAAAAGTAGTTTTCAAAGGCTCACATTTTTTAGTAAGGTTATACTTGAAATGTTTGCAAAATAAAAACTCATTAGAAATAGTAAGTCATTTAGTCAAAAGTTCTGTACAAGTAAAAGAATTTCTTGATATTAGTGCTAAATTTAAAACACTTGTTTAAGGTAACATACCACCGTTACTCACCCGAGCAACGAAAGTCTAATGGTTTTTAATTAGTTTTTTTAATTTGTTAATCTGGCTGTTTTGTTAAATGTTTATTATTAATTTACTGTTCCTCTGAATGCTGCATTTTTCAGAAATGTTTGAAATGTAAATGTTCTTTTCTTTTGACAAATTACTTCATCAATTAGATAAGCACAGGTGCTCTAAGAGTTGATAACAAAATTCAATAATAATTTTAGTTTTGAAGAAAATTCATTGTCATTTTCAAAATTTATAGCAATACGTAACCGAATCCATGCAACG
>JALBCR010003920.1:127500-161725 GCA_030710515.1 Abscondita cerata | reverse complement strand
GGGGATAATTTGCAATTTGATATATTTTATTTGTTTCGTCACAGTCGCGTTTCATTATAGTAACCTGCCGAGAACTCTTCAGTAGTAGCAACCTCTCATTTTTCGTAATTGGGGGATGGCGAAGCATTTTGATTGAAAGAAAATTTAATTGTCTATTTGATGGTGGTGCTTAAATAAATAAATTAATTAGTAGGTCTTGAAATATAAAAAGTATGTTAAGAAACAAAAATCGCAGCAGACGCTGATTTGGCTGAAGACAAAAAAAAATTGAAATTACTTTATTAGCATGTATAAAAAGCAATAATTATAATTACGTACATGTTCAAAGTCATATCCTATCATATCTTGGCAATACCATAAACGAACATAACTGATTTTCTTGTCATATCAACACTAATTTGACCGAATCTCTTCTGTAATTCGATTTTTTAAATCTTGTAAGGTTTCAGGTCTATTTACAAACTTTTATTCAAATAGCTCCAGAGAAAAATAGTCGAGGGGTGTAAGATGTGGCGACCTCGGGCAGGCCATTCCCATACAGCCCTTCTGTCCTATTCATTTTGTTAGAAAATATTTTGTCAAAGTAATTCCTGACAATTCTGGCATATGACTGGCTCCATCCTGTTGAAACCATATTTGTACCCGTTCGTGATCATTTGGAAATATTTGTTGTAACTGTGGAATTAGAAATGTTTGTAATATCTGAAAATAGCTTTGAGCTGTTACTGTTTCTTCAAAAATTTAAGGGCGGATTATTGCGCTATTGTATAATATCTGCCCATACTGTAACTTTTGTGGATATTGGTGTATTTTTCCATAATCCAGTGAGCGTTCTCACGAGCTCAATGTCTACAATTTTTTTCCATTTAACTAAAAGTAGCTTCATCGGAAAATAAAGTGTATTTCTCGAATTCTCGATTCTCATCCTGCTTTAGACAATTCCTTGCAAATTGTGGTCACGTCTGGGTTGTCTTCGATAAGTTCATGTTCTAACTGAACTTTATAGGAATGAAAGTTTTCAGCTTTAAATAGACGAGCCGATCTTTGGTTAATGTCATCTCTTCAGATGCAATTTGTCTTGTTCCTTTGTCTTCGTTTGTTTTTTCCAGTTTTTCTTTGGGTTTCCTAGTTTTGTCAGTGCACCCAACCATAATTAAAATTTTAATTCTTTTAGTTATTAAATGAAACTGACCATTAAAGATACAGTAAAGCAATGATTAACACACAACATTTGTTTACAGTACAACTGTCATTTGTGTAGATTTAGTTTTGACATTTTGAGACAAGTCGCCACCTGGTGCAATTTTTGTTTGTTAAAAAAGACAATTAAATTTACTTTCAATCGAAGTAGCACAATTCACCCCTCCCGAAATAGTAGAGGGGTTCCTACTGCTATGAAGCTGTTCAAGGCAGGGTTAAAATAGTCACGTTAAAAAATTTTATATTAACAACAAAAATTGACGTGTTTTGGCATTTTCATAACGTCAAAAAAATTAATTTATTCATTACTTATGCCGCTCACCACCGTAATTACTATTGAATTCTGCAGTCTATTTAAATATTGTGCAATTCAATTACGAATTTTTTCATAAGAATGGAGAATTTAATAAAATAAGTATGTGGAAAATTAAAGGAAGCGAGTTTATGTTGCATACAATGATTGGAATTGTTTGTTATAAATCTTAGTGTTAGTATGCTACGATGAATATCTAATTTGTTAGCATTCTTGTCAACAAAGTATCTAGGAAAAGCAACTTTAAGTCTTTTTTTGATTCATACGAAAACTTCATCATCATGATCCGCAGCTTTTAACTCTAGATTCTTAGAGGATTTTGATCTTCCCACTTCCATGTTGGCCAGACCACGGTCGGAACAGACCTTCCCGCCGTTAACTGTAATCGAACTAGCGTGGTGGTGATGATCAGTTTACTAAACTCTCAATTGTCTCAAATTTGGAATCTATAATTTCTACAAATTGCTAAGGACGGTGAAACCAGAATCGATAACTTCAAAAATGTCATCATTAGCAAACTCTTGGAAAGTACTTTAATTGTTTCAATCTTTCATGATTTTGTTGATGCATGTGGTTGAAACACAGAAAGTTTTAATTAATTCAATAAAAATTCTCTACTCTTAAATTGCCTAAATGACACATTTAATGACAAATGACCCTACAATTTCACTCTTAGTCTTCAAATTTTTTTCAATGACATCGTCCGAATTTTTAACACAAAAATTTGGTTGACCCTACATTTAGATATTAGGTAAATAGGAGGATTAGTACTTGAAACAATATGGCTTTCTCGGGTTTATGTATCATAGGAAAGCAATACACATTCATCAGTGGCTATCAGGTTTTTCAGAACTACTCAAGTTTATCTAAGAATATTTATTCACACTTATTTTAGATTAAGAGCACAACCACAGCATAACAAACACCCCGATTACTGTAATACCCGTCGAAGAAAATCTTTGTAGATTTGTGTTTTTTCCTACGTTAGTGTTCGACCATAACAAGGATTTTAAGCTAATTTTAGTTTATATCGTGTTTTTACCTAAACTGTTATGTTAATCCATCAAGTCGTTGAAAATAGGAAAAAATTATGTTGGTACGATACAAATTATTATACAATTGTTTTGCTTGTTTATACACGACGTTACGTCACGATTTGAAGTGTTATCAATATTTTGATATATCATTGTGTATTTAACCTTCTTGAAAAAGGATGACTGGGTTGCAACCAAAACTGTTTCTGAATATACTAGTCTGGTTCAAATCTTATAGTCTTTTTGGGATTACATACAAGCAGTTTCCTTCAATCACCATCAAGATTTTATTTTATTCATTACAAAAATTTTTGACTAGCTTCCGCACAAGTAAAATTCTTGAAATATTTATAAAGGGTTATACGGTCAGGGTCACATTTAAAAGTAAATAAATGCTAACAATAGTTTGATCAAATTAAACTATGATTTCTGATTTTATAGGAGGTAACTTTTTTTTTCTATTTATTTTTCCTGTATTTATGCTTGTATTTGTTTGATGATTTTTCAAATAAAACCAATACTTGGCCTTGTTATTAAATTCTAATGTATTGTTTTGTTAATGTGTTATATTTTGGTATTTGCACTTGAAGTACTAATTAAGGTTCAGTATAAATTATGCTTACGATAACTTGTTTGAAAGATCAACTCTTCAACTCGATCTAATGAATTATTACTAATAACCATCCCAGGTCCTTGTTGTTTGACATAAGTCAGTTCACGATGTGTTAACACATAATACATTTCTAAGAAGCGCGCACACAATTATTGACGATCTTAGGTCAGACTCACACATGATTCCTCGTTGTACCAAGTATGTTTATTCAGCGGTTCGCCATTTGATTAAGGCATGACTTGTCTTTCACCATCTATTGATTGATTATTCATGTTAGTTAATTATTAAGCACGTATCAGTACGGGTTCCTCTTACTCTTTGTTTCTAATAAACACATAAATGCGAGGTCATAAACTTAAGCTATCATCGTCTTCCATTCAATATTATGTTTGGCGCACATTTTTCTGGATAAGGAGGTAACTGATTGCTATTGCCCTTTGTATATCCAAAGACGAAGTCTGTATTTTCAAATAAACAAGTGCTTTATTTCTTCTGGGAAGTCATATCGAGTTTCTAAATGGCGCTTAACTCATGTTAAATAGTGTAAAACCGTTGTTGGGTATCTGTAACTGCCTATTGTGCATACTGTGCAACGTTTGTTTTCTATTTCTTCAATAAATCGTCACATTTCCCGCATTCCTACATCTTCAAAACATGCGTCGAAAAATATTCGCATTAGTAATGAACAAATTTCGTGCGGTAGCCAGTATTACAAGTGTTTTTAGTTAGAAAAATATAAATGTCTAAAAGTCAAACAGGTTTCAATCGGTAAATTAACGAAGAAATTTGACCATGATTTGAATGAGACAGCTTTATGAACTAATTTACTTTAAAAATGTTTATATTAAATTTGCGCAAAAGATTTATGCGCTAATCACACATGCCTGCTCATCAGGTCCAAAACCTCTTTTTCAAATCCTCAGTTTTATTCGACAAACTGATTAAATTTATGAACAGTTTCAAATTACAAAATATTTTTAAGGTTGTTAATTAATTTACGATTATTGTGTAAAAGAAAACTGTTTTCTGGATTTGTCACATGATTTTTGTTGATTTAATTTTATGTGTCTTATACGACGATTAACCTTTTTGGGTCGACTTTGGACATCTCCTTTGAGTTGCTGCAAATTACAGTCGCCCAATAATTATTAGTATTATTAGTATTAGTTTAGTGATTAACAAATGTAGATTTATACAATGGGTATAAGATTTTTTTAAATACTACTAGTAGTTTAGCTATTAAACAAATAAACAATATTAAAGTCGAAGGGTCAGAAACATTTATTGTTATTACATTTTATATAACTTTTTTGTTCAAATAGAAAACCGAGTAGACGCATGGAATTTAACTGAGTTAATGTATTTTGCAGTGTACAGCGCTAAATAACCGTGGTGGCATATAACTTTGGATTAAAATGTGATAGTAATATAACTTAAAAATGAACAAAAGTGAAGAATATTTGGAAATTGTGAAATGGATTTAACAAAACAAAATTAAGAAAAATACATACGTTAGATAATTCGAATTCTAACCGATACTTTTTATCGGCTGATTACGTTGTTAAAAGATTACCAAATATCAAAGGTTTAACCAACCCAGTATATGAAGAATCGTTAAGCTTAATTAATGAGTTATGTGTTTCATCATTATAAACGTTAAGTAGTTGCAAATTTTGGGATCTGTCAACATAGATGAAGGCACTTATTTTCAAAGGTTTGTGAAATGTACCCCAAGAAGAGAACAGATGGTGGTGACGAATGAAGCAACTCCTTCAGTATAGAATACAATTTTTATTGTTGCAAATAAAGCTAAAACGTTTACAAGAAGAATTACATTTAGGTATGATTTGATAACAGAAAAAACTTTATCAAAATATAATTATAAAATGTGAAACAAAATTGGACTGTAGTAGAATTATTCTTCCTTAGTACAGAACGTAGTCTCAAAAGACTATTGGAATTGAACCAATCCAAGAATTATCTTGATGATGTCTAATTGTTGAATTCTGCGTTTTACTATATCTTCTACAATTGTAGGAAATCAATCCATGATGCACCTGATTTTTGAATCCATTTACATGCCTAATATCTGTAGTAAACTGTACCAAAAATCTAAGTGATGCGGAAAACCTTTTCAGACATGTGATGAAATGCAATAGCCAAGAGCTTATAATCTGTATAGAGAGTGAATTTACGTCTCTCGAAAAGATACTGACAAATAAGAAATAACATTTGAAGAATCATCACGTTGCTAGAACTACTCGTTTAGGTAGGAGAGTTTGTTGGCCTATAAAACGTCATAAAAAATGTTAAATATAATCTATCAAACATTTGTCGACTGATGTGTACACAGTTTACAAAAAGTGAATTCTTTGATGTGAAATAACATCTTGCTAAACTTCATTGTTTTATTTTTGACTATACACGACGTTCCAACTGCTATAGTATCTGCAATCGTCATCAGGTAAATACTATATTGAAACGTTGTGTATAGTCAAAATAAAACAACAAAAGTTCAGCAAGATGTTATTATTTCACATCAAACAACATTGTTTAATTCTTTCAGGCGAATGAATTTTTGATCAGTGATGGAAAAAACTTTTGCCTACTGTAGGTACAACTGCAAACAAAGTGATTATCAGGGTCTCTTTGCAATTGTATAATATTTTGCAAATGTACAGCAAACGATTTGAGATCGTTATTTAGACCAACACTTACGTCGTCAATGAGAGAACAAACGTCTTTGAGAACTACTTACGCATCTGTCCGCAAATTTTTGTGTGTCATGTTGATGCGTGATTACGACATTAGATGTCGCACCATTTTTCTTAGCATTAATTTATTTGGTAGCCTCCTGTTTGGATTGATTGAGATGAAAAGATAGGCAAAGAAGAATACAAAACAAAATTTGAAAATGTGAACTGATCGCTGTGTTAAGTTGAACACTATTCTACAATTGTATGTTTTTTTAGACGTGGGAAGATTAATTCAATTTTCACTGAAAATACGGTGCTTTACGATTTATCATGATTCATAAATGTTTCTATTCATTGGTACGCCTTATTTCGACGTTGCCATTTTGACGCCAGCATCTAAATACCGCCGCTTCGACGCGAGCTCATATCATCGCCAGCTGATTTCCACGCGAGCTCACCTCGAATAGTGCTCAACTCGACGCGAGCTCATCTCGCACGACCTCAACGTGTGTTAGTTCCGTCGACGCGAACCCACCTGAACGCGATTTTATTTCGTATAATGAAAACAAATCCGTTTAAGACTTATATTAATGCTTTTTTCCTTAGAATTTATTAAAAATATTTTTTAACATTTCAATATGTTTAAATACAAATTTTTTTAGATGTTTTAGTTTAACTAAAGTGAATAAATGAAATATTATAATTATAGTATAATTACACTAGCCAACAAAATAAAAATAAACTGCGTTGAGTTGAGGTCGCGTCGAGATGAACTCACGTCAACATGAGCTGGCGTCGAGTTGACTCGTTGAGTTGAGTTCGCGTCGAGGTGAGCTAGTGTCAAGATAAGCTTGCGTCGAAGCGGCGGTGTCAAGATGGCGGCGTCGAAGTGGCCTCATCAAAATAAGCTGTCACGTAATTTTGTATATGAAAGAGATCTCAAACGGCATTCTAGAAAGTTTCAGTTTAATTCAAACAAAAATATTGTACAATCTCTCTTTCGAACTTACAACAGGCGATTCCGAGATTGTTACTGTTAACATACTACCGTAATTTGGTACAATTTGCTTAGCCTGATTCAAAGATTCAAAATTCAAATATTCATAAAAGATTAACTACCCATAATTACACTACGAGATGTGACTTTTCAAAGTTAGTTGACTCATCTGAATTCTAGGACACACTGGGCTAGAATGCAATGAGTAAGCTGATGCCCTTGATAAAAGAGAGGCAGATACACCTTTTTACTGGACCGGAATCCCTCTGTGGTATTGACAAGCACACAATACAACAAACGTTCCGGAATGAGGAATGAAAGAGAGGAAGAGGGATAAACTACCAGATCAAAGGCAATCATAGATTCTACTAAGGGATTTCACTGAGAGGGAAACTAATAATTGTCTATCCATGAGTATGAATAACCTCAAATTCTCACAGGTAACTGTTCACTTAGCAAACATTTTACTAGGTTAGTTGTGACTATGAACTTGGGTGCAGATTCTGCCACTCGGCAGATAAAACTCCAGATTCATCTACTCCCCAAAGTGTGACGCCACTACTCTTCAGACGATGTAAAAGTTTTAGGAACTTCCACCGAATCTCAGCTCAACACTGACATTCTCAAAGGCATTTATCTTATGGGTGGTGGTTTAAAACAATAATCATGATTGATTCTACCCAGATAAATATAATCTAACTACACAAGGAAATGCGAAGTTGATAACTTGGAGCGATAGTCAAGAAAATAAAAAGAAAAAGGTGGAACAAAACAAAGAAAAATAGAATTATTTTGGGATGGAGTGTGAGAACGTTGACGAAAATAACAGCATTACATAGTTTATTATTAAAATGATAATATAGAAAATTGATGATTAGCAATGCATGGAACCAGATGCAACGTCGTCGGAATTAAAAAGTTAAACTATATGGCACAGTGAATGATTAAGGGCCGCCGCACACGAATCACATTTTTGCAGTCTAGGTAATCCACAAGTAGTCCAAATTGTGGTGTATAACCTCACTTTTTGCGGTGTGTTTTGTGTGTATATTAAGAAGCATGTACCCATCTAAGCATCTATCCAATCTAAAAAGAAAGAAAAAAAAATAGAAGGAAGGGTCTAAGAACAAAAGTTTGACAGAGGAAAGTAAATTGTACGGTAGTAAAAAAAGTAATATAAGGTAATATAAGAGCTCCTCTTGGATATTCTATTTGAAGGGGTTGAATTTGTGGGTAACCTCCGCACGCCAAGTAGCTATGCAATATTGAACCGATGTCGGTTTAATATTTTTCTATATTAGCTCAATATACAGTTCAATCTTGGGACAATATATGAATGAAACAAAGTACAATATCTACTACTCATCATCAAGAAATTATATTGGTCCAATATTACCAAATATATTGGTTCAGTATTACGGACTAATTTCATTTCAATCACAAATCACATTAAAGTAATATACTCAAAAATTAATATAGTTTTGGTAAAGAAGTATTAGTATTATACAGGGTGTTTCATTAATCAGTACAGAAAATGAAACTGGAGATTCTTGCAAAATTTAAAGGGGGTTTAACATAAAAAAATTTCCTTAAAGCCTCACCAGAAGAGTTAGACAATCTGTAGCAATGCTAGGTAGCGTTAACGGAAATTTGTTCAAAAGAATAGAGCTCTGTATTCAAGAAAATGGTGCCCATTTTTAACACTCTCTGAAATAATATTGTTAATTTAAATTAAAAATGATAGTTAATAATAATATTGTTATTTATGTCAAACTTGCATACGCAACTTATTAATTAAAAATTCTGCAAGTTCGCTTAATTTATTTTTGGTAAAAAGTATTGAGTTTACGAAAATTTTAAGAGACAAAAAAGTTTTTAATTGAATTGGCCCTCCAAAATCTGAATTTTAAAATTGAAAAAAATTAGTTAAAAGTTCTGGTAAAAAACTCTAAGGGGTAGTAAGACTCACCCCTTGCAGAAAACAAGGGTGAATAAAATTATGAAATTATGGAGGCTTCTTGGTAGTAGTATTTGAATGTTTAGATTTCTTTTTTTTATTTCAAGTCATTTCAGAAAAAATCGATTAATGTGAATTTTTACACATCTTTAAGGGGCTGTAACTCTTCAGGGAGGCTTTAGGGAAATTTTTTTTATGTTAAACCCCTTAAATTTTGCAAAGGAATCTCCAGTTTCATTTTCTGTACTGATTAATGAAACACCCTGTATATGAAAATACATAATATTGTCTACATTAATTTATAATAGTAGTTACTGGATCTTTTTGTCTCTCCTTTCTCCCACCCTCTCGGTTCCACCGGTAATTTTTGATATTACACATTTTTCAGTGTTAAGCAAATTTAGATTGTACTGCCACTAAAACATAATACTAAATAGTGCACAAATATAAAAAAAAATTTAGTTTTTATTTAACAGCTTCAAACAATTTTAATTTGTTTTTCCTTTTTGTCCTTGGAAGGAGTACAATAAAATAATTTCCTTGCTGATTATTCTTTCCAATATTGATTGAGCTTTGAAAACACATTATCTGAACAACTGGAACAACAAAACAAAACAACAACAATCAACAATTTTAACAATAGGTTAAAAACTTAAAAATCAAAAACTTTTAGTGACTGTATGTGCTTTTGTAAGCACAGAGCTTTATTTAGGTAAAAAATTAGAGTCTTTGGTCACATAAGCTTACGAGTACACCTGCCGACTACCGGTTTCAAGAAGTTTGGCAAATTGAACAGCAAAATATAAAAACATGAAAAATAATCTAAATGACAGGTATAAGTCGCGCGCAGGTAGCGTCAATTTGGTTCATGCTGGAGACCTCATTTATGTCCTATACAAATGAAGTCAATCATATGATTTTTTACATTGGTACTATATATAAGTCCAACATTGGGTCTATATTTAACCTGTATATTGAACTAAGTTAGTAAATCCACATTCGGCCAATATAGGATGAATGTATTTTATTCAATTTTGGCGTTGTGTTGTTTGGTGATATTGGTCCAATATTGGCTGAATGTAAATTATCTTCGCCAACATTTAAACATTGAACCAATATATAACTAACATTTATAGCTGCATGAGACTCAGTTAAACCCAGGATAATACCAATAGTCTTCAGTAAACTTTAAACTAATTAACCACATAGACATATCAAATAAAATTGTATTGTTAAAATTCTTGGTTTTTTTTCATGTTTTATATTTTGCTGTTAATTTTTTTCAAATTGCATGTTTATATGTGTATACGTTTTAACTTTTATAATTGACTGTTATAAAATCGCATAGGTTCTTTTTAATTGATGTGGAACAAAAATCTGGAATTAGAAAATCCAATGATGGCGGCACATTAATTCCCTAATTGTTTGAATCCCTTGATAAAGACCTTGCTGATCGGTCGAAACGTCGGCAATTATAACTAACATTTTAATGTCATCTTTAATACCGCACCTCCTTCATTGAAGGCTCAACATCTGAGTAAACCAATATTTATACTTGCCTGAAAGCCGAAGTTTGAGATTACAATGTTTGAAGGTTGGTAAAAATAGAGTTGTTTTTACTCATTGTAGTAAGAAATCAAATACACCACACACTTCAAGACATTGTATAGAGTTTCATTCATTCAAAAAATTAAGTAAAAGAAAACTGAAATAAATTTAAAAAAATCTTGAACTATACGTTTTACGAATTAATGTTGTATCCATCAAAATATTTGCTTTTTAAAATGAAACGCAAATGCTAATGTTTAACCCACATATCGCCTAACGATCGGCAAGAATTTCTCAATTAATTATTATTAATCACTAATTAATTATTATTCATCAATAACAATTTATACATTTATACATTAGATTCAATAATGATATATTTATTTGCTGTAGCGTTGATAAATACTAAGATTGATTATTTTACAATTTGATGGATGAATGTATAGATAATTAATTTTTTCAGAATAATTTACAGAACTTTTCCGATTTTAATTTTTTGATGTTAGTTACTATTCTAGAAAGTAATAATACATCAAGTTTAAACAGACTAATGTATAATACTTTACATTTAATAAATAATTAATCTTATTGTTTTCTACACACTATTTTTGTCACAAAATTGTTGTTATTGAAAAAAAAAAATTATTTCCAAATTTTAGAAAATGTAATTAACCATTTTTAATGAATTTGAATAATCAATGATTATTGATTTATGCAAAGGAACAAAATATTAGATCATTTCCCAATTTTCTTTTTATTACTTAATTAAAATGCAGTTTTATACAGTATGTTCAATGAGCTATAACATAAAAATCTATGAAACGGAACTAGTTTTTATATAATACTGACATAATTTTAATAGAAATAAAAAATGACAGATAATTTGGCACTCTTACTTTTGAAAAGATGAACACTATAGCGTTTACAGATTATCAGTGCGTCGTTCCGTTTTTTAAAGACTAATCAACTTTGTTAATTTAATTTATATAAAAACAATAATTGATTACGTGCATTATTAATTTAACTTACTATTGTGAAATCGCACAAACTCCGTATCCGTTTTCGTCGGATTATTGAAAGTGCCGGATTATCAGAAGATATTTGTTATAGATGGTGATCAGTAGGTAGAGTGTCTGGCAAAGGCAGAACAACAAAAGATCTGATTTTATCGTTATAGGACGTATGATAAATTTGATTATTTCCTATAACTCCTTCGTCACATAAAATTAATTATTAGTTAGTAGCACCTTATTGTGTAGTAAAATTTTTGATTTGATTTTGAATTCAGTAAGGAAGTTTTTGTCTTGTGTTGCATTTTTAATTAAGTTTCTTTGACATGAAAAGAACTACTGTGATCGTTTTCTTTTTTTAATTAGAGCCAACATAATGTGTCGATAAGAAGAAATGTGCGATTGTGGTAAAAGTAAAAAATCACGAAACTTCCTGGTTGGAACACGCAACTGTTAAATTGTTAAGCTTCACTGAACCTTTAATACATAAAATAGAAAATTATAATGCTTGTTAGAAATATTTTTATGACAAGCTGCACAATGTTCTATATGTTAACAGGCCGTGATTTTTGTTCGCATCTTTCGAGTGCTGGTTGAAAAATTTGCAGTTAGGTAAACACCGGCCGGCAATTGGCAGAAGGAATAGCAGATGGACAGCGCTGAAGAAGTGGCTGTACACGCAATAACAGTCCCTTTTCAATAAACTATGACATAATATCAATATTTCTTTCTACAGGTTAACGTTCTGTTCACGGTTTGTGCATTTAACTACCATAAACAGGTTAATTTTGTATTTTACGATTAGCAGGATTTACTAATTATCGAATCATTTTCGGGAATCGAATGTAGTTTAACAGGTTCTTAATTTAAGTTTGGCATTTTGTGGTTCACTAAAATCTTTGTCTTCGCATTTCTTTTTTGGTCAGTTGACAAGAATTTTTGGAAAGAGCGGTGGTGGTCGTAAATACCTTAACAATACGAATATAATGGTTTCTTATCCGTTTACTTCAGGATTATTGTGATGTTGGGTCTTCTAAATATTGAATTTAAGACAGGTAGGTGACCTTCGCCATAGGGAAGGACATGACTTTAACATTTAGAATTTATTACCACCGATACTTTAAATATCTCCTGAAAAGAAGCTCAAGAATTTTTAACTTAGTTACATTTCGATATTTTACGACCAAAAGTGTATGTTAATTATACGGAAAAAATTATAAACACCTTGTATTACCAATTCGATCTACTTTGAATTGGACTAGGTTTTTTTAATTAATTAAGTACACCTGCTTAAGCCGTGGCTCACCTTAACACAACCTTTCTTGGAATTTGAACAAATATTGTATTTAAATGCGTATTTCAACACGAATTATTAAATTATCGTTGTAATCCAATATTAACCTAATTATTTTTATTGCTGATTTTATCGCCCAGTGTGTAGAATTGTGTAATTCCGCGTTACTTGCGCATAGTATACTATGTTTTAATATGTTTACATTCAATTCAAATTTTTGTTTATATTTGACAGTTCGGTTACTATTCCAAGTGTTACTTACATATTTCAAAGTGGCAATATATCATACAAATAAAAAAAATAGTGAAAGTATAAAAGATCTTCAATATTGATTGAATATTATAAAGTTAATTAATATTAATTGAACGGAAACTGTACGAAAATGGACAGCTTTTTTCCTATTTCCGTGCTTTGACATAAAATTTAATTCTATTCTAAAATCTTATGAACCGTGTGCCGCTAAAATCAGTTATTGTCAAAATTTTGTTATCATTCATCCTACAAAAATTGGCTTAATTCATTGTAATTATCATAGTTCCATATATTTTTTCTAATCTACAGGTGTTTACTTTTGTTGCTTTATTTGTTGTAAAAGAAAGAAATACGTATGAACAGTTTTTGGTAAGCAAATATTTTTAAGATTTACTCAAAATTGTTCATTTTAAATTAGACGCTGATTAATTACAGTTTTCAACACAACGTCACGGTGCATAAGATTATGTACCGTAGAATTCAGATACACAGCCAAAAATATAAGGAATATACTAAAAATAATGCAATATTCCCTAATATATCTCTCTAATTCTTAGTAGCCGTCAAAATTAACTCTCTTCCTAATGTTTGTCAAACAAAATGAAACAAAAATCAGAATTGATAAGCAGTTACTGGAGACTAAAAGTTCAATACATTGCCGTAAACATGAAGAACAAAACTATAATAACTGAATTACAGACAATCAATACTCTAGTTTTTCAAATATAAAACATTAGATAGATTTTGGTAGCGAAAAGATAGAAAAGTACTAACTATAGTTGCCGCGGTGAACGCATGGAGTACTGTTAAGGTGTTAAAATGAAAATATGTCCTATATAATGCACTACATATAAGTGCCTCTTACAATAAATAATAAGCATAGCATGGAGTGAACAAATACGAAAATAATTTATTTTTTTAACTATTAACTTACCCATTAACAAATTAGGGCACCAGAAAATTATTAAATTACAACACATACATTAATCAGATACTAATAAATAGGTTAAACTACAAATTCCGGATTAAGTATATTGATTTAATTTGCCTGAGAGAAGAATCAAATATGTCAAGTACGTGCGTAATTTATGTTGTAATTTTCACACATGACAAGTAGTTTTAAAAATTGTCTTTGTCCAGATTCTACGCATTCTATTTGTACATTGTACCGGGGATACCATATAATGGATACGTACTCCAGCTTAGGACGAACTAATGTGCTTCAAAGAAGACATGTTAGTAAAGTCACTAGAGCATCTTGTAATAAACCCATACGTTCGTCTAGCTTGAGATACAATAAAAATAAATAAATAAAAAACAGTTTAGGGTCAAAGATTACCCCCAGGTCTGTAACCATTTTTGAGTCTGTCTAAGACAGTAGAGTCAATATTATAGTCGTGCCAAAGAAGTTCTAGTTTTAAGGAAAAGACGTAACAGTACATTTTGTAAAATTTAAGTGTAGCATATTACACCAGTTCACAATGTGATTTAAATTATCTTGTAGAAAATAACAATCACTAATACTTGAGACAACTTCATATCATCTGCATATAACAGTGCATCAACATCAATCTCTTCTAAAATGTCATTATTGAATAGCAGGGAATCTAAATTGGATCCTTAAGGCACACCAGACGTACAAACAACATATTGCGTTCGGTTTGATAGATGCGAAAAAAATAGCTAACAGAGATTCCCAAAAAATTGGGCCTTCTTGTAGGAGTTAGGTGGTACGAATCAATGAAACACGTTACCTTTTTAGTTATTGACGATTTGACTGACATGTGGCCAGTCTTTTTCAAGATATCCAAGTCAAAAGATTCCAAAGTTCTACTGATTTAGAAGGAAACTGTTACAGAGTTTGTTCAGAATATTAATACCCCGATTACCTTGGTCACTTCTCAAATAAGCGGCACATTGAGTGATGTTAAAGTCCGCAACAATTAGAATATTATTAGAAAAGTTATCAAGAGTTTGTAATGAATTAAATATGGTTTCAAAATGTTCAATTGTTGTTGTTGGAGGTGTATATACATTTACGAGAAGTAGTGATCCTTTTTTTAACTTTATTTGTTTGTCAACAATGTCTACGTTTATAGATACATTATAATAATAATAATAATAATAATAATAATAATAATAATAATAATAATAATAATAATAATAATAATAATCCTTTTCCCAACAGGAAAATTAATCCCCAATTACAGGACAAATTAGAAATGTATCATAAAACAAATAAATAATAATAAAAGTACCTACAAATGTATTACATCAACAACAAACAAGACATAATTGTTGTATTGAAAATTAATAGTAATAAAATAATGCTAATGGTTAACAATGTCAAAAATAATACTAGAACGAAAACAATAATAAAATTTTTTAAAAAAAAATTTTTAAAAAAAAAAAATAAAAAAAAATAACAAAAATAATAATTTTTTTTTTTTTTGCTTTATTGTTAAAATTTTTTTAAAAAATAAAAAAAAAAATAAAAAAATATTTTAAATTTTTTTTTTAATTTTTTTAAATTTTTTTTTTTGGTTAATAGGCAACAATTTTTTTTTTAATATTTTTTGTGTGGGAGGGGGGGTTGTTTTTGGGTTTGTTTTGGATTTTAAGGAGAGGAGTATTAAAAAAAAAAAAAAGAAAAAAAAAAGAAAAGCAATAAAAAAAAAAAGAACGAAATAAAGAAAATTAAAAAAATAAGACAAAAAATATAAATTTTCTCTTTTATTTTTTTTTTTTTTTTTTAAACTTAAATGAGTACTCCTCTTTTTTGTTTATATAGAAAAAGGAGAAAGTTTCTATCAAAACGATAAACATTATACGATGAGGGAAAATTCCTGACTGTCGATTGAGGAGTCTAGCCAAGTTTCTGTAAGAGCTATACGCCCTTTTGAGTTAACACGGCAGTATACCTTCGTTGACAAACATATCCAAAAGAGTGCGCTGGTATCCAATCCGATTTTTCATATAGGTAAATTCTGGATAGTTGGAAACACATTGCGTCCACTCGTCAGTCTTCTTAGTGCTATTGTAATCCTCACAAGAGCCGACGTCATCTTAATTAAAAGTCAAGTCAACATGACGTCGTCACTGCCCAATTTTGGTTCACTCCCTGTTTTTGAATTGGACCAATGTATATTCTGTTTAGCAGTTTTCTTTTCTTCTATAGTTGTGTTTTTTTCCTGTTCTTTTTTTCTTTGTTACTAATGATTTCTTTTTGGTTTTCTTTTCCTTTGCTTTTTAATAGTTTCAGGTGACGTTAATACTGATCTAAATCTCTTCACTGACCTCTTCAGGTAGGTGTTACAAAAGGTTAATTAATTAATTAATTGATTTCAGTAACTTTCCTGGGGTAATACGGCTACGATCCGATGTAAGATCTTTAGAATTGCTTTTTGCTGGTGGCTCAGGATTAACTTCCTGACTCACTCGAGGATCTTCCTGGCTATGGATTCAAAATAATAATGTGTTGTGTAGTTTCTTAAAAACAAATCATCATGACATCCTTAGCTTTGACAAGTTTCAATAACTCTACAGAAGTACAAAGTATTCTCGCATCCACTATGTGAAAAGTGCAGTATTTACTATGCGGATTTTGCTAACATATAAATGACGGAGGGGAGACCGGGAATAGAAAAATCCCTCTGCACTGCAACAAACAATAACACTTGTAATTTTGCCCTTCTCTGCAGAAGAATAGGAATGGACATCTTGGAGCTTTTTTCAACAATAACTTAGTTCGATGGGTTTTTGAACAGAAAACCGGCTTCATCAGTATTAAAGATGAAACCAAGTTTTCCAATAAGATTGTTTTCTTCTAGAACTAAGTATTTAGTTACTTTTTTTTAGTTTATTCCCAAAACCACTATAGACACACATTGTGTTTTCCATATAGATAAACCGCGATTTCGTAATAAAACGAGTGAAACCAATCGTATCCGGTTGTGTGTTTGGCGACATTGAATTTGTGTTTTAAGTTTAACTGTTCAGCAAAATGGTAAGCCAACAGCAGAATATTAGGATGGTTAATGGAAAATTATATTTTTTCATCTTCTTGATGTGCTTTACTAATTTTGTTTAGTTGTTTCTCCAAGCGAGGAACTTGGACTTGGTGTACTACGACAACGTTTTGAACGGAATATTAAAATTACCATTTGCTACAGAATCCATTACCTTGCGTAAACATTCCTCGCTCCCACTACCACTTACGCGTTTCTACTTTCTTTGATATTTTGTTCACATAGCTCTATAACAAACAGAAAACTGTCTTATTTATCCGGGGGAGGCTTCTTTCTGTTGTGTTTGCGGATTTTTGTCAAAATTTGTAGGTTAGTTTGTTATATTTTAGTTTGTACAACACAATACACGAAATGAGCTACTAGATGTGTATTAAAAACATCTACCTTAGTACGAAATTGTATTCCCGTTTTCCACAAACAAACACGACTGAAACTACGTTAATGCACCAACCATATATCGGTCCATAGATGGTCGTTTCTCCAGTATGACAATCTAACCCTGAGTTATCTATGTCTATAAGACGAGGGAACGATGTGAGAGACTGCTGCAGCATGTGGTAATAAAGAACAAATAAATAGTTTATAAAACTAAGAAAATCCCAACAGTTAACTGTAACGACTTGTGAGTGTTAAATTGCATAGCGTTATCTAAGCAATAATTTTAAATGCTTGAAACAGACCTGTGTCGATAAAGCCAAGTATTTCTTGTACAGTAGTATATATTTTCTTTGTTTTATACTATTCATACGTATCCATGTTATACACGAGATGTCGTTAAACACACATTTTACTTATGTTCATTGCTCCACGGGAGTTTAAAAGACCAACCGCCGTCTTGTACAGTTGTAAACCGCACTTAAGTATACAACTCTGATGGGCTCATAATAAGAGCGAAATGCTGCATCAGGTGTTCTTTCGTTGCGTGTATGCTACTGTACAAGAAATACTTGGCTTTATCGACTCACGTGTGATTCAAGCATTTAAAGTTATCGCTTTGATAACGATATGCACTTTAACTCACAAGTCGTTACAGTTACATATTGGCATTTTCTTAGTTTTATACTATTCATACTTGTCCATGTTATACACGAGATGTCATTAGACACACATTTTACTTATGTTAAATAGTTTATCTTAAATTAAATTTAAATTGTTTAGTGGTTTGTTTTCTCATTTCTAAATTTTAAGATAACCCCGGAAAATATAAAACTCATTTCAATGAAATATCGCTTAATTTATATTACGCACAATTAAAAAAATTACTTTAATAATAATAATATTACATCTTAGAATATGAATCACAACTACTAGTTTTTGGATTTGATATCATTTCGACAAATCTGACAATAAATATCAACGACTATATTAATAAACAATTAAGTTTAATTTATTCAGTCTCCAAGTTAATACTACAAAAGACTATTTGAGAAAAATGAAACTGTAGCTTCACTTTTCGAATTTTCTAAAGTTTCTTTCTCCAGATGCAGCTAAACCATTATACAAGGTGTTCATCTATAAATTGACACATTTGAACAACTTATAACTCGAGAACGAAAAAAGATATCGACAGGCAGTTTTCACTAAACTTCATAAATATACTTTCTATTGACATTATTGCCACATGTAATTTTTTTATAGAAATTGACAAAAAAAAATTAAGTTTTTTGAACCAAAATTGTGAGCTTAGTTTAAATAGGACACCCTATAATTCTTAACATCATTGGAAAGGCCATTTCTTGTCTTTTCACAAATGTATACATTGTTGGCATTAACCCACGTTTTTAGGGAATAATTTACTATTTCATGAAATTTAAAATTTACTATCACAAAGTAGAAACTACAAAAGAAAATAGAAATTTAGAGGGTTCGGAAAAGCTTTAGGCGAAAGAGCACCAAGGACTATTACTTTCACTTATTGTATTTATAAACTATTCACAGCAGTTTTTTATGCCATTGTCCCCTTTTGTGGTATCTTGTTCTGTCAATGACAATAAAAAATTTCCAAAATTTTCTGTTATACGTACCTGGTCTATTCATTTTAACATAACGAACAATTTCAATCATTTGGATTGTAATCAAATGATAAGAAAATATTTCCTCTGTACTTTCTTCACTGCTAGTTCTTATTTCCTTTACTCCTCTATAAGCAATTGCTTTTTTGACTAAGAACCAAACCATCAACTGCAACACGGAAGTGAAACTCACGCTCCTAAGTTCCAGGATTTGGATGATCCAGGAACTGGGGCTGTGTTACTGCCGATGTGATGAAACTTTCCAGGTAAAGAAAATTGATTTATTAAGCACCAACAACCTATCATATCTTATTTAATCATTACAGAAGTAAAATATTGATGTTGACTGTTATTTTTATGTTGTTAAAGATTAAAAATATTCTATTTTCAGAGCTAAATTATTTAGCTAGGTTTGCACTCATTTTTTTTTTAAAATAAAATTTTTTTTTTTTTTTTTTTCTCTAATTTTTTTATATTTTTTTTTTTTTAAATAAAAAAAAAAAAAAAAAATAAATAATATATTTAATAATTATTTTTTTTAAATTTTTGTTTTTTTTATGTCTTCAGCAATCGTTGTCTTTTAAAAAAAAGTTTAAGAGTCTTCTGTTCTGTAATTTTGTTATACTCACTTTCACTGAGACATTTCTGATCATCTATAATTTATTTGACTAAAATTAATATCCATAACAAATCTGTACTTTTTATCATTTATTTTTGAAAAAACTAAAAAAAACTACCTTTTTAAAATTTTGAGACATTTCTCTCCTATGTTAAAAACTTCAATCAAATAGTGAAGACTACCAAATCTGTAGATATTATTAGTATGACTACCAATACCAATAGATCAAATTTTAGGGGTACTTATTCTCCTATCTGACTAACAAAAAAAAACACAAAGAAATCCCAAGCATATCGGTTTTAAATAAGATGGTTGCAAAATTTTGTGTTTCTTGTGTGATAAAACAGGTTTTTTTCAAAGAATTCATCATCTGATTTTAAATATGTCATTTATCCACTTGTTTACAATTTAAAAACATACAACTTAAAATTCAAATTAGGTTTGTGTGCAGAATACAGGAAGGATAAAACCGCTGCTGTGGTCAATTAAAATCTTTACTGCAAATTAATTAAAATTTCTACATATTCTGATTCTGATCAGAATACAATATTAGGGTTTTATTCAAATATTTATTAGCACTTATACAACTACTATCGCACGATATTTCACACCGAATTTTTTATATTTCTAAACATTAAACTACACTCGGCGTATTTTGAATAAAAAAATTAATTAAGACAAAGTTTTAGTAATAAATTGTCATAACTATGTTTCTACTACGTTGAGTCCTATTTATAATCCTACTGTTACGTTACGTAATTTTTACACTTGTACATTCCACTACGCCTAATTGGTTTTCTAAATAATTTATGTAAAAATATACATGCGCAAATTTAATCTATAGATTCGGTCTACATAGAAAAAGTGTAAATATTAAATAAAATTTGTAATTGCGTAAGGATCTTTATTTACATCTTAATGTTTTAACGGGTTTTGACAGCTATCGCTGCTTTTGTAATATTTTTTTTCTATTTCGCGTATACAATGACGATTTTGTGACACTGTTTTGCAAAAAAGTAGTTACACGAAATTTACACTAGCGTTATTATTTTTGGTGATTTCTTTTTTGAGGTTGGTAATGGTTGAAAATGTAATGTTCACTGATCTCATCATTACTGTAATGTTATTTGTTTATGTCATTTGTGAAACACATGCAAATTTTTAGGAATTAATTATTTACTTTAATTCTCTCTTCAAGGAAAATTATGCCGGAATAATTTTAGAGTGAGTATGTTTTATTTTAATGAATGAACAATATCCACGAAAATTATATTTTTTAGGCTAGTGGTAGTTATAAACTTGACAACAAACAAAAAACAGGTAAACTTAACAAAGAACAAGAACAGAAAACTTAACACGCCTTAGTAACAAGCAAAGAACAAAAATTTAAAAAAATCAAGATCCTAACCTAATTTATCCGAACAACTATGAATGCACTTATCCATAAATTTGTGACTTTTTTATAATAAATTCCATACTTTTGCACGCATCCTATTTATTTTTCACTTATATGGCAGTGACTGTATATTTTGACAGTCACCGTTGAAGTTTCACTAGCCGAAATATAAATCGGTGGAAGTGATTGATCGGACACAATAATATTTTGTTGTTTGCTAACACCTGCTTCATCGACTCTTTCCACTTCAATTTTGTTACTGTTTTTAGAATTTGATTCTGGAGAAAGCACCACACTATCATATTGATCCGTGTGTATGGATGTACACGCAGTGGACGTAGAAGCTTCAGATTCGTCTCGTGTTGGCAATGTCAATTTTCTTCTTTAAAGAAGCATCCACATATCCCTCAGCTACAGCTGAAGACTTCCAGCCTCCATGCTTCTTTATTGTGAGTAAGTCTCCACCTTGGTTTGCCATATGTGATGCCGATGAACGGCGAAAGCAGTGTCCTGTATATTTTTCTGGACTAGGCAGTTTTAAAAATGTTGCGATATTCTTAGGAATTTCTCCTATTTTGTTGATCCCTATGGAAGATGTCGTGCATTTACCGGAACGATAATTTAAAAAAAATCTGTTATTGGAAGCATGGGAAGGTCGCAGTTTAATGTATTTTTAATGATATTAATCCAAGGTACTTCTGTGATTAGAAATACTCTGGTTACATTTGTTTTTGTTTTAGGTACAGTTACTACGATTATGTCTACTTTTAATTGTACATCGTTGATTGACATGTGGGTTAATTCATTCCTTCTGCAAGCCCCACAATAGCCTATAATTAATATGACCTAAAATTATATGAATCTGTATTAACAAACAAAATTTTATAAACTGAAATATACCTTCATGGCCAAGAAAATATTGTCATCAGCTTCATTAATGAATCGGTTAATTTCTTCAGACTCAAGAATGCATGATTTTTGGGATGATAGTTTTGATTCTGCCTTTTAAAAATGCTATTAATTTTAAGTTTTTGAAATCTCAATGTTTTTGTAAATGGAAAGACATGTCTTCAGCATCGAATAACTCGACCACATTGTTGATTTTTTTTTTTTTTTTTTTTTTTTTTTTTTTTTTATTTTTTTTTTTTTTTTTTATTTTTTATTTTTAAGTGGTCAATCGCACTTATCGCTACTTCTTTTAGTTCTGGCGGGGTACACGAAAAGTCATTTGCATCCATAATTTTAATTTAAATAGTTATTTATAATTAATTTTAACCAATTCAATACAAAAATTTTAGCCGCCTAACTTTAAACTTTGAAAAATTTCAGTTAGTATTGCCAACCGTAAAAATTAAATTTTCATGCACAGCAATTTTTTTGCCCAGATAGGAGTAGTAAATATTAATTGAAGCGAAATAGAAAAAATAGTATGTTATACTTGTTTTACAAGACAATTTGTCGCACTTATTTCTTGTCGTTGCTTAAACCCATGCGTGCAACAAAATACGTCTTGTAATACTCGTGTAACAATATACTATTGGCTTATTGAATGTTATTGATAAAGTCATTGGTGCAATTACGTACTGAAAAATGTTAGTAAATGTGGCAGGTAACAAAAATATTCATTTATTTACAACAACTAATGTGAATGTATATTTGATGGGATTACTACTGCTAGTGCCCACAGCATTAATCATAATTATTTATGAAAACTAGCAGTTAATATTATTGTGTTAGATAATGAAGTATTTGAAATAATTCGCTTTTTTCTCCATTTGAATCATCTCTAAAAACAAAATGCCAGAAAACTAATCACAAAATTTAGTAACATAGTACTTCATACAAATGACAGTTTAGTAAATGTACCCGTTTTTATATCAACTTTGTTATTAATTATGTTATGCTGAATTTCATTCAATTAGGTTAGACTGAATTTAAAATTAAAGTTATTTGAAAACAGTAACATTAATGATTGAATTTATTATTAAACTGAAAGAAACCATAATGTATATTCCTTAAGAAGGTATTTGCCCTGGTGTTGAAATGCATAAAACAACGGTAGCAAAATAACTATTTTCTATAGAAATAAAGAACATACAACGTTCAAACAAAAAAATCTGGAAAGAGAAATTATGATTCTACGCCCCTAGTGTAATAAATTTTTAGTTTTTCTCAAAATATGTGTTTTTGAAGAGACCAAACTTTCAAGAAATGACTTAATATCGTGATAATATATTCTTCAAAATATGCATCCAATTGCATCAAAACAAAATTTTAACACATGACAGGCATGCATTGATGCTTTCGGCAATAAAATATGTACGCGGTTCAAAATTTAAAAAATTGTTGTTAAAAAGTCTATAGTCACACATAAAATGCTTTTACTTATAAATGCACGGAGAACCATAGCCTGGCTGTGTAGGGCAAATACTCTCTTAGGGTGACTAAATTAGAACCATTTTCTAAATCTAAAAAATGCTACATGTATCTTTTAGTGTTGATAACAGTAATACCTTTAAACAAAAATATAACTTTACATTTAGATTAGAAAGTTTAATACTAAATTGTTTACTCGATAAAATGAGACTATTACATATGTAGCACTATTTTTAGTAAATATTTTCCAGTATAATTTTTGCAAAAAACATCGCATCGCATTGCCGTCGTTTAATCGCCGGGACGTTTCAGCATTGCCCATTTTAGGACCACACATTTCTGTCCCAAGAAGTAGTACCGATGGGCTAAAAGTTGATTAGTGTCTTGGAATAAGGCATACAATGTTTCAAATATAATTGGGGATGTAAATTACGACAACGTGTAATTAATAGTGTTATAGCATTTCGCAGCGCAGAAATCGTGCCCCAAAAATTTGGTTTTATAAGTCTCTTAGACCTATTTTACTATTAATTGATGTTTTATTATTGGAAGAAAATACTATTGTTAGGGACAGAAATAAAAGTAAAACTATAATAAAAATATCTCTTCAAAAGAAGAGTTTGATGGAAGAGTGCCAAGAGCACTATTTCCATGCTGGATCGCAATTCTTAAGTGTTGAATAGAAATTTATACAGAAGTCAGACGATTTCATTGCCCATAATATTCATCAAATCCACTAATGACGGAAGGGTCGGCTTTTTGAGTAAGGGACAGAACAGGAGAAACCAATCCAAAAGTAGAAAAAACTGATCAATGAAAAGGAAGTAACTGTACATCCAACACATTTCTTATACCAACCCCTCTATTAGCAATCTGAGACTGAAGGGAATGAGAAAACTTTAAATTCAAAATATAGGATAGTCTCGATTCCAGAGTCCCATCGAAATATTGTAAAATATTCTAAGGGGCGGATAAATTTCGGTATTCCTACTGCATTCTGTAGTAAAAAAAATGCAGCATGATGATTGAATACCTCTCCAGATTATAAATTAAACGCTTCAATTCTTCAAACTTGTTCAGTGTCCGATTCTATTATTGAGCTTCCAAAAGCAAAAACTTTAACTCCATATGAGTTAATTGATTAGCTCAGTAGACGGGTTTAAAACCTCCACTAAAGATTTGTAAAGTAAAGCACTAAGAGTTTAACCTCATTATCTCTGCTAGACTTCGAAGTTAGGTTTTCTAGAAATTGAGGTCAAAAGCCATAAATTCAATTGCAGAATCAGCGTGATATAACGAAATTAAACAATATCTGGAGGATTGGAGGATCGGATGAGTGATGACTTCAAATTTCTGTCTTTCTGTCAATTGTAGAATAGAAGATAACAACTGACTTGCTTCTTTAACATTTCCAATATTGAGTTTAAAATCTTTAGCATTCGGCTTATTGTTTCTTTTAAAAAACTTGTAACTCTCTTTTTAGTAGTATCAGTCGGAATTCTCAATATAGTAAAGAGAAATTTGAAAAATTCACACCAAGTCATTAATTGAAATACAGTTCTTTAATAGGGCAGCTAATCAACCGGTTATTTGACAGTGCTCACCCTGTGGGAACCTCTTAATTATTTAAATTGATTCCAAGTCTTTCTGCTAAGGCTTCAATTTTCTCACTCACTTTCAGATTATCTTGAGGGATATGAATCCAAGATTCTTGTGTATTCTTTCTATGCGAATGCTAAAATCAAGAAGATTAGCATTATTATTCTTACCACAACGAAGGAAAATTGGCCGGAAAGTCATGACAAGAGTAAAGCTGAATTTTGCCAAGCAACAATTCCAATGAAGATTAAATAGTAATTCTGATTTTCTCTCTACTCACGATTGTCAGTCTATGGTAGGTCATGCGGCTACAAATGGTAAATTAATGGAAAAATTATACAACATTAAAATATAAAACGTAACCGTAAAATTACATATTTTACTCAAAATTATTTTATATTAAATCGGACAATGGGTTGCGTCATGAATTTGGAAAACTACACCTCCACAATATAATACATTACGAAGAGGCTCCATATTCGAAAGTAACAATAAGAAAACCAAAATGTCAAATGTGTTGGAAATTTTAAAAATGCGATAAATCAGTATTCAATAGCAATAACCTCTTTCTTCCTCTATCGAACACTGTATTTGTCAATCTTCTATTTCTATTCATTTTGAAAATATCGATTATCGGGCAACTTCGTGGTAAAAATGTGTTTAATATAGTTTCACGTAGGATGGGGCTGTTAAATAAAAAAAATAGTGTTCTGTGATTCTAAATCTCATCTAGCGCGTTTTGTTTGTACTACCTATTTAGAGCTGGATAACAAACTATATAGGATTTATAAATAATTATTCTTTTTTCATTTAAGAATTCCATCGTACGTTATTTTGGATGATCTTTTATATGTTTTCGTTTCTTTTTTTTTTTTAAAGAAGAACTGGAGGAGGCCTTAAAAAAGTAAAGATAGGAAAATCAAGAGGCACAGATGATACGCAGGGGGAAGAGTGGAAATACACAGGGGAAAGAATGAGAGAGAGAATAAGAAAAATATTAGAAAAAATATGGCAGGGAAAAGGATTTCCAGAAAAATGGAAGGAAGCAATTATTTGTATAATATACAAGGGAGGGGATAGATAGGAAGTGAAAAACTACAGGGGATTAGTTTAACAAACATTGGATATAAGATATACGCAGAAATAATAAGAGGAAGAATGGCAGACAGGTTTTAGGAAAGGAAGAGGGATAATTGATAATATATATATATATATATATATATATATTTGTAATAAAAATCTTTGGGGTTTAAACACGTGTAATAAATATTAAAAATTACAACGTTTCGCCACGCTAACACGCAGCTTTTTCAAGTAATTAATAAATAACAATCTTAGTTTCTATGCGATTTTGACCTTGAACGTGTCGCTGGACCAGAGTAACCAATAGCATTACGTATCGGTATCATGGTAATGTTGTTTTGCATATTTTGTTGTTCTATTTGTTGGATATTTGGGGATCTTCTATCCTGAGGTAAAGTTAATAACGGTTTCCAAGTGTTAGGTAAACCTTTTCCATCATCTCGTTTATTAATGCAACTAGGACGTCTTTCTATCTCGATTTGTTCTCTAATGAGGCGGTTACATAAATATTTTTCTCTTCCTAGCATTCTTGTATTTTCAAAATCGATTTTATGTCCTGTTTGGTGATGATGTTCAGCTAGAGAATAAGTTAAACATCCTTTTCGGACTGCTAGTTTGTGTTCTTCTCTTCTCGCAGAAATACGTCGATTGGTTTGTCCAACGTAAGAGATGTTACATCCTCCGCAAGGAATTTCGTAAATGCCTTGATCTTCTAAAGGAATAATATCTTTAGGGAACGGAGGAAAGACTTAACTTTATTAACAGGTACAGAAACTACTCGTATGTTGTGTTTCTTTAGAATGTTACTTATCTTCTCTGTAGTACCTTTGAAGTACGGGATTGATACAGTAAACGTACTCTTATCGTTAACTTCGTCGTCACTTCTTTGTTTCATCCTTTTTGCTTTCATAACATGATGACGTGAAAAACCATTTTGTTTAAAAGCTTGATTCAGAAGATTCATTTCTTCGTGTATATGCTCGCTGTCTGTTAGTCTAGCAGATCTAATTAATAAGGTTTTTAAAACAGAATTTAAATGTTGTGGATGATGATGTGAATTAGCATGTAGGTATCTATTGGTATGAGTTTGTTTTCTATACACTGTATGTCCTAAACTTCCGTCTGGTTTCCTAATTAGTAACACGTCAAGAAAAGGTAGTTTTCCGTTAACTTCTACTTCGGTAGTAAATTTAATTTGTGGATGAATATTATTTAAATAATTTAAAAAGCTAGTAATGCTTCATTACCATGTGGCCATATGGAGAAGATATCATCAACATATCGTAACCAAAGTTCTGGTTTGTTGGAAGATTCTTGAATTGCATTTGTTTCAAAGTTATCCATAAATAAATTAGCAATTGCAGGTGAGATAGGTGATCCCATTGGTGCTCCTTTAGTTTGTTTATATTTCTTAGAGTCGTATAAGAAGTATGTGTTGGTTAAACAATGTTTAGTTAAACGAACAACATCAGGTGTTAACATATGTTTGTTTGCTAGAATATTAAGAGTCTCTTCTATTGGAACTTTAGTAAACAAGGACTCAACGTCCAAAGCTGACCATGATATCTGTAGGTTTTAATTTACGACCTCTAATAATATCTATAAAATGTGTTGAATTTTTAATATAAGAACTTGAGGATTCAACAAAAGGTTGTAATATTTTAGCAACATATCCAGCTAACTTTTGTGTTGGTGAATCTATACTACTAACAATAGGTCTAAGTGGTACTCCATTTTTATGAATTTTAGGTAATCCATAAAATTTTGGACATTTAGAAGACTTTTCTCTTGGTATTAATTTCTTTTGAATTTCCTTATCGAGTATACATTCCTTAATTACAGCTTTAGTAGTTTTTCGAGATACGTTGTAGGATCAGAGTTTATAATTTTGTAAATAGGATCTTGTAACAATGTTTCGATTTTGATTTATAATCTTCGGTATCCATTATTACAGTTGCATTTCCTTTGTCAGCAGGTAGCACAACAATAGAATTATCTCCTTTTAGTTCTTTAACGCTTTCAATTCCTTGTAAGTGACGTTGCGTTTCGGAAGCTTAGATTTCTTCAGAACATGAGAAACTTCTTGTCGTACCGTTTCTGCTTCAACGTTCTCAAAATCTTTGACTGCTGCTTCAACCTTTGTTATGATCTCTTCTACTGGAATACGAGAAGGAACAACAGCAAAATTGAAACCTTTACTAAGAATACTCACAGAATGTTCGTCTAATTCTTTGCTTGAAATATTGTGAACTACATTACGAACATCAGTGTCATTCCTGTTATTCAAATTTTGAACTTTTGACTGAGACAATCAAATTTCTTCAAGTGGCGGGCAGTTTTTAGTTCTTTAATTTTTTGTGATCGTAATTCAACCAATTTATCTATGCTTCTCCATATTACAGGAAGAATAGTGTTAGAAAGATCTAAATGAATTGATAGTAATTCTGTACTTACGTTAGATAGATTTCTTCTGACATCTGAAATCATATTTCGTACTAACGCTAACCCGGTTCGATGTAAGATCCTTTTTGTTTTAGAAGAATTGGTGTGAAATTTAATCTACAACATTTAGGTATAATATTTTGTCACGACATCTACATAGAAATGTCAAATCACATAGTAATGTCACTTTCTTTATTCTAAGTTTTTCAAACTTTTTGATAATTGGAAAATTTCCTTCCCATATAGGCTTATTAAATAATGCTTTATGTTTACACGTGAAAGAATAAAGCATTATATATATATATATATATATATATATATATATATATATATATATATAATGAAACAATTAATAAATAAAGAGATAGAGAAGAAAAGGAGGTAAGGTGTATGCAGTATTCGTGGATATAAAAGCTGCATTTGATAGAGTAGATAAAAAGATATTGTGGGAAATGATGAGGAAAAGTGAAATAAAAAGAAGAGATAATAGAAGCAGTGGAAGAGATTTATAAAAAAACAAACAAAAATAGAGTCAAAGTAAAAGGAAATTAGGGAAAGAGTTTTGGACGGAAAGAGAGTTGAAACAGGGTTGTCCGTTGAGTCCGTTGCTATTCTCTATATATTTAAGAGATCTAGAGGAAGAAATGAGGAGAATCAGGTTGGAGGAATAAAAATAGGAAAAAAATGTAATAACGCTTGCATATGTGGACGATATAGTAATTCTTACGAGTAAAGAAGAAGAGATGAAGAAAGCATTAAAGACGTTGAGAAGATATTTAGAGAAGAAAAATTAGAAGTAAACGTAGAAAAACAAAATAATGATATGTAAGAAGAAAAAGGAAGAGAGAAAAAGAGAGATGGTGGTGGGGAGAAGAATAAATAGAAAGAGTCGACAAATACAAATACTTAGGATACATGATGAGGTATGACAATAAAGACAGTGATCATATAAGAGAATTAAGGAAAAAGGAAGTAATATAATGGGACAAGCGTGGAGTATGGGAGAAAATTATTTGGCAAAGAAGTAGAGAAAAGAAAGTGGTTATTTGAGAAAATTGTTAAAAGTGTTATGATGTACGGAGCGGAAATTTGGGGTTGGAAGGAATGGGAAGAACTTGAGAAGATACAGGAAAGATTTTGGAGAGGACGCTAAGATTGGAGAGGGAAACACCAGGATATTTAATAGAGGAAGAAATGAAAATAGAAAATATAAGAATACAAGCAGGGAAGAGAGCAATAAGATTTGAGGAAAGGATGGAAGATAGAAAAGATAATGAAATTTTATATGAATGTTGGAAGGAAGTAAAATTGCGAAGAACAAAACATGGACAAAAGAGAGAAGAACATATTACAGAAAAGGGGTTACGCGACAGAAGAGATAAGAAGATTGAGGGATGAAGGAAGAAAGATGGAAGAAGAGATAACACAAAGGGACAAGGACAATCAGAAACAAGAAAGAGAAATGAAGATAAATGAATCAAAGTATAATGTAAAATATAAAGACATAATGGTGGAAGAGATACCAAAATATATAACAGGAAGATTGGATATAAAAGAAAAACGTATCGTAGCCAGATATAGATTAGGAAATGAAGAAAGAGAAAATAAATATTGGAGAAAAGATGAAGAAAGAATGTGTGGGGAAAATTGGGAGAATGTAGAGCACATGGTAGAAGAGTGTAGAGAATTAAGGAGAGAGAAAGTGAGAAGAGAAGTTCTGCTAGGAGGAAATGGAGAAGGCATAAAGTGGATGAAAGAAATAGAAAACAGAAGAAGATGGATGGAAGAAAGGAAAAGAAACATAATAAAAACATGTAACAGAGAGGTGTGGGTAAAAACAAAAAAAAGAAAATAAGTTATTATTTGCAGAATTTGTTGTGGTAATTAATTTTTTTTTTTAGTATTTAGTAAGATGTTTATAAACCGAATCTATTTGTTAATTTCAAAGACAAATAAACTGATATTATTATTATTATTATTTGTTGTCGTTTCAAAAATATTGATTATTGGACAATCCTCGGGTTAGAAGCCAATATTCCTATAATCGGGGTACGCCAAGGTAGCGAACTCGACCGGAGCAGAGATATAATTTTAATAAAAGTCTTATTAAATTAATATTTTACATTTTATCAGTTTGAAGTACACAGTCATACTTGCTCACTTTCGCTAAAAAAACTATTGTTAACTTTTTCATTGTCAGAGAGATAAATAAGCTGATAAAATATAGGAGCGGACAAAATATATTTCATAGAAATTTGACCATAACTAAAAAACAGCTATTTACGTAATCGGAGATGAAACCCATAAGTTTTTTTATCGAATGCGATAATTACGGTATAATAAATTTAGTTTGTTACGTGTTGCATATGTCGTAGCGTGGTACAAAATTTCCAATACCTTCGTCGTAGAAAGCAGCCGCATGTGTTTACAGTCAGTTCTGTACGCTTATTGTTTGTGGCGAAAAAAATAAATTTTTTGTAAGTTTATGTTTGTCATTTTGAAGTATATGGTACATACTCTTTTTAATTAAGTGTCATGTTTTTAATGTGTTTCAAATTTCTAATTACTAGTTAATTTTAAGATACTAACTGATGAAGCTACGGCGAAACATTTTAATTAAAACTATTGAAAAAAATTATTAGCTGTTTGTTTTCCAAACATTCTGCCTCACTGAATTACTAAATTATAACAGCTGTTAATACCAAAATCAATTTATAATAAAAATATTTAATACCTTCCTGCAGCCTAAAATTGTTTTTATAAAAAATTACTTTTACTAACTTTTTTTCAAACAAGACCCATGACATATGCTACATTTTTTTTTAATCTAAGAAAAATCAGAAATCTAATGACAAACAAATTTTGTAAAATGTTGGGAAGTGGTTTGCCCTATATATACTTGGTTACATTCTTTACAATTAATTTTATATATTCCCGATTTATCACACATTTTTATTCGGTCTTTCGGATTGCCTAAAAGATTTTGTAAGTTGTTACTACTAGAGGTTACTGTTTTATAATCAAATTTTGAAAATATTTTTTGAAGACCTTTTGTGTATGTGGGATAATTTGGTAATTTGACATATTTTTTATCTATTTTGGTATTACTAGTTCCTAACGTTGTAATGTTTCTAATGTTTAACTTATGTTTATGTTTTCTAATTATGTTTGTGACAATTGATTTTTGAAAACCATTGTATGATGCAATCTGCTTAATATTTCGCAGTTCTTTATCAAAGTTTTGTTTTGACAATGGGAAATGTAATAATCTGTGAACCAAAAAGTTGAAAGATGCAAGTTTATGTTGCATACTATGGTTGGAATCATTTGTTATAAATTTCATAGTGTTAGTGTCTTTACGATAAATATCTACATCGATTCCTTTGATCAAGTTTGTAACAGGACTCTATATCGCCTCGATACCTATGATCGTGCATAAGCTCATGCAAAAAAATTTGCTGTTTATCTGAAGGAGATTGCGACAACGCACCGAAACGTCCGGTCCCCAAAACATCCAGGAACCAAAACCTCTTGTCGTTAAAACGGCGGCGTCAAAACGTCTTAGACCATTTGTTAAGGGTTATAAACAATTGTTTATGAAATTTCGTATAATTTATAATTTGAAATTGAGTAATCTAGATCGAAAACAGCAACTAACCAGTTAATTGCATCTAATTTAAACCATAATTTTTAATTACGGGCTTGCAATAATTTACGATCCTTTATAAAAAAAAAAGAAATCTAAACCGTATTTTATTGACTAATAAAACTCTAATTTATATGTTAAGCACTTTACTGTAATACATGTAAGCAATTTGTACAAAGTGCTGATGTCCGTACGATTACGTATTTTAAGACCTCTACACGTTCAGTAACGATGTCGAAATTTTGTGTCTTCTAACAATTTTATTTCGATTTAATGCGCCATTGCGGTAGTACATAAATATCAAAGATGTCAGTTAATTTTGATTGATTTCTTATTTAATTGTGAACCAACAAAACCTTTTGTAATGTACGCGGCATAATAAGAAAGATTGATAATTTAAGTGGTAATAATTAATTACGTTCTCATCGTTCGCTTGGGACGAAACAAAAAGTCCATAAGCTACTTGTATCATTAATTTAATTACTGTCCTACACTTTTATTAAAGACACATTCGACAACATGATGTAATTGACATTTAACGAACTGTCAGTAATTAATTCGAGTATTATTTATACGAACTTAAAATTTTGGAAAGTTTAATTATGAAATGTTGAATAAATTTGTTCAAATTTGTTAGTAGTGACGCACAACTTTTACCACCATAGCAATATTTACCTTTTAAGTTACATTTTTGAACGTAATGTTTTATGTGCGGCGATAAATTCTAGTAGATCGGAATTAATTTTACACGGTTCAAGCATTGAAGAGCGTACAAAAAATATAATGTATAATTAAATTCTTTTAAAAACGACCACTTTTACCGATAGTTTTCTCAGATTCCCGCAGTTCCTTTTATTGTGTCACTTAAAGGCGCGCTGTCGTATAAAGCTGTTTTAAGACCATTAATAGTTTTTTTCGTTTTATTTATAAAGTTTTCAATGGAAAGAGTGATTTATGCTGGTTATTTATAAAGTCAGGGGAGGGTCAAATTTAAACCGGATTCTATACATCTAGCCACTGTTTAACATAATGTATAGAAACTCTATTAAAACTGTGAGATATTATCTCGTGGTTTCCAAAATATTCTATACTGCAAAATACAATCATAGACGTTAACTACTACTGGTTTTGACGTGTTGAAAAAAATGCACGGCAGTTTTATGTAACTTTTTGTTGTTGCATCACGACTTACATGTTGTCGGCTATATATGTATTGCTTTTTCAACACCTTTTATATTTTGGTTTTTAAAGATGTCGATTAATAATGAATCTCATTATATCGTAATTATTTAATTTAATGGGAAGAATGCAGAACTTCTATTTTTGGGAAACTTTCCGTTTTCATAAGAAATAACATGTGTTTTTATTATAATTATGGTTGTTTAAATTGTTGTAAATGCAAATTATAGACTACTGGGCTCGTACAATTAGTACAATGTTTAAAAAAATTAAAAGTCTAATTGAAGTACACCTTATCCTAAGGAAACTTTATTTCAAACATTTATGTACGGGACGACCGGTTTCGACAAAAAAAACATTATTGTCATTATCAAGTTTCTACAATTAAGAAAACAAAGTAATTAAAAGTAAAATGAAGCAACTACGACTCACCAAACGAATATTTTACACAAAATTAATGTAAATACTTGTATTAAATATTTTATTTTATATTTAAATTTTAAGAAAAAGCACGTCAATTGTGACATGCTCGACATTTTATTAAGTTGTAAGTAAAATAAAACCCAAAAAACAATGAATGTTCGACCACGTTTGAATGAAGTGGAAATTAGTAGAGCCATCTATCTAACTCCATAAAAGTAACGTTTAACCAAGAGTGACATCTATTTATTCATTAAAGAGCGAAACTTGAATAAATATTATTTACTATGCTTATTTAGAAAGATATGTTTCAAGAATTCTAAATGTGGAAAGTCAGTTTGAACATTTAAGAAATTGTTAGAATCCCTGTACACTCATGAAATTTAAAACTTGGACACCACAATTTCTGTAAACAAAAGTTTGCACATTGTGAAGCGGGCTTAAGGGTATCATTTACAATTCTAACAGCAGGTAGTCTCAGCAGGGGTTATCTTATAGAAGGACTGTAGAA
>JALBCR010003920.1:102500-120000 GCA_030710515.1 Abscondita cerata | reverse complement strand
TGTTGTTACTTTTTAATATCTTGTTTTCTAAATTATCCATAAAAATTTCTGCGGGTAAAGGACTCAAGCATGAACCCATAGGTAAGCCATTCAGTCAATCAAATTAAGCCGTCAAAAATGAAAAAAAATTGTTTTAAACAAATATCAAGGTACTTAAATAAAAAAGTTAACTTATCATTGCTCAGATCTGATTGATAAAATAAGTTTTGAACTAAATCTAAAAGTTCCTTTTTAGGTACTGATGAAAACAAATTCTTCACGTCTAATGATAAAAGTAACGAATTTTGATTTTTCAAGTTCATTTATCAGACTGAAAGAGTTTTTCACCGAATGTTTAAAATAAAGCTTCATATCAGATTTCATAGTTGTATTCAGCCATTTAGTTATGTTAAAAGTTATGCTATTTTTGAAATTAACAATGGGTCTTACCGGTAAGGATGTGGTAACTAAGTTGAAGTTCTTGAAATGTTTAATTTTATAGATTTTTGGCAACGTACCTATACAGTTTTGGTATCGAAAAACCAGTAGGAATCAGAAAGTTAACTTTTCTAAAATGTTCTGGTGTATTGCGGAATAATTTTTTGAACTCGTTTTTTATAGAATTCGATTTATCTGTTTTAATAATATTGAACGATTCTGAATTTATAAAATTGTTTGAGATGTTAATGTAATCTATTTTGTTCATTACTACTAAACAATTACTCTTGTCTGCTTTAGTAATTATAAAATTATTATCATTGCAAAATTTTCTTTATTTCTAGAAATTTTTTCAAACCTGGATCTGAAGTATTAGTTTTCAAATTTTTAAGGTTAATTAATAATTTAGATAATTTTTGTTTTGAAAAAAGGGTTCAAATTTAAATCATTGTTCATATCCAGAAAATTCAGAGTTTCTGCCAATGTAATATTGTAATCATTAGAATTCATGATTTTATTAGGAATAGACTTTAAACATTTATTCAAGAAATCATTTTTAAAACAAAATTTTTCATTTTTGACGGCTTAATTTATGAACAATCAAATGGTTTACCTATGGGTTCATGCTTGAGTCCTTTACTCGCAGACATTTTTATGGATAATTTAGAAAACAAGATATTAAATAGTAACTACAACATTATTAAAAAAATCATTTTTACAAGAGATATGTAGATGATATTGTAATAATCCTTAACGGCAATCAGAATGATGTACCTACATTAACTAATCTGTTTAATACTTTGATAAAAATATACAATTTACTTCTGAAATTTCTGTCAACAATTGTTTACCCTTTCTAGATTTAATGATCTCTTTAAATAACAATCAAATAAATTTCCAAATTTACAGAAAACCCACTTTCTCTGACACTTTAATACATTCAAATTCCAACCACTTATGGTATCATAAATTAGCAGCCTTCCATTCCTTGTTACACAGACTTCTAACAGTACCTTTGTCTGACAATAACTTCTTTTTAGAATTAAATACTATTAGAATTCTTGCAGTCACAAATGGTTATAAGGATTCCTTAATCTTAAAACTTATAAAGAATAAAATCCTACGAAGCAACTCAACTTTAATTAATTCTAACAATCCCAGTATTGAACCCATTAAAAAAATTTTTACTACCTTTACTTTCCATAATAAATTTTTCATCAAATTTAATGAGTTATTCAAAAAATTTAACTTACACATTGCTTTAAAACTATCAATCCAATTAATTCCATTAAGAACAACAAAGATAAAACTGAAAAACATAATTTAAAAAGGCATATATATATAAGTTGTGTTGTGACACTTGCTCTAAATTTTATGTAGGATCTACTTTAAGATCGTTTAAAATTAGATTTAAGGAACATTACAGATGTATTCGTTTAAACAAACCTACCTGCTCGAATTTTGCCAAACATATTTTAGAAACAAATCATAATTTTAGTGTTAGCGGAAATAGCCAATTTTACATATTACAAATAATAACAGAATAATACAAAATTTAGAAAAAGTTTTTATCATTGAGAGCATGTCCAGGGATTCTAACAATCTCTTAAATGTTCAAACTGACTTTTCACATTTATAATTCTTGAAACATTATCTTTTCTAAGTAAGCATAGTAAATAATATTTATTCAAGTTTCGCTCTTTAATGAATAAATAGATGTCACTCTTGGTTAAACGTTACTTTTATCGAGTTAGATAGATGCCTCTACTAATTTCCACTTCCTTCAAACGTGGTCGAACATTCATTGTTCTTTTGGGTTTTTCCTATTTTACTTACAACTTAATAAAATGTCGAGCATGTCACAATTGACGTGCTTTTTCATAAAATTTAAATATAAAATAAAATATTTAATACAAGTATTTACATTAATTTTATGTAAAATATTCGTTTGGTGAGTCGTAGTTGCTTCATTTTACTTTTAATTACTTTGTTTTCTTAATTGTAGAGACTTGATAATGACAATAATGTTTTCTTTGTCGAAACCGGTCGTCCCGTACATAAATGTTTGAAATACAATTTCCTTAGGATAAGGTGTACTTCAATCAGACTGTTAATTGTATAATCCTAAGCACAACTTAACAGAATTATTTCGTTTACAAAAATTGTTTAATTATTGCCGTATATAAAAGCGATGGACAAAATATGTATGTAGTAGAAGGTTAAAGTTCACAACGGCAACTATTTTAAGAAATAACTCGTTAATGAGGTAGCTGGATACGATTTCTTGAATTATTTGCATTTCAGTATTTCGAATTACTCTATATTTTTTATAACGAAGAAAATATTTATCAATTTAACTGTCACATACCTAAGGTAATTTACGATGGTATTCGTGGGAATCCCTACAGTCAAGGGTCATTGATAGTTTGGGTTGGCACAGTGACTTACGCCAGGTATCTACTTACCCCTACGTGTTTGTAGTGAAAAAACTGCTCAACAAAAGATTAAATAATGTGAAGCTAAAAATGTGAATGCTGGTCAGCCCTTAAAAGTAACGGGTTATCTATTACTCAAATGATGTGTTAAGTTTGATTACCAATTTTGTCGACAGGTATGTAAAAAATCCGTCGATAATTATAGCCAAGTGTTAGCAAAACCAAAAATCTCGAATTGCCTGCTGTAAGTTTGCAAGAGGTTGTACAATAGCAAACAAACACCCAGAATCACTCGACAGCTATTTCGTCCTTTTGGGACTCTACAGAATTGAGAGAACCCGAGTGTAAGTTCACTATTGTACAAATGCGTGCTGTTAACCTATATTCCCTACTGGAGGGCACATCATATTCGAACAATAGGTTTTGCAACACCTAGTGTCGACTCGTGTTAACGATCACGTACGTAAATGCATTCCCATTAATCAACTTTGTTGCAAAACTTATTGTTTGATTATTAACATTGTCTGTGTTACTTTTTTAATTATTATTATCAAAAAATTCTTTTACATTTCGGTGCCGGACTGTACATTTTTGTATTTTTATTTGTATATAAACTTTCTCTATCTTTGTTTGTTACATCTCAGATGTTCAGATTCTTTCCAGTTTTTCCGATTTTGTGTAGTATTCTTTCCATTTCACCATTCCATGTTTTCCTTTGCTTTTTCACTATTTTGGTACTTTTTCGCTTACTCTGACTAGATTATCCCACCACGACCGTTGCCTCTTTGTTACATACAGCCTATTCGTGAAGTACGCGGACCTTTGATGTTGCCTTTAAAAAGTATTTGTTTTTCAAAATCGGTTTTGACCATTCTTTTCGGTTTTTCTGTGGCTACAATTTAAAAATATTTTTAATTATACAGGGTGTCCCACTTTCATGGACCACCTGTCAATTTTGACATTTTAAATTGAAACATATATTTTTTATTCTGAATCTATGTGAAAAACTATGGGGACTTTATGTATACAAGTCTTACTCAAAAAATGATACTTTTTGAGATATCGATTTTTAAACATCTAAATGGGTCAATATCAGCCTCCAGATACTTCACGTTTGTTAGTTTATTACTAAATATTATTATTAAATATCTAATTTTACTCACCTTTAAGGCGGCAACGACCGAAACTGTCCATGATTAAAAATTATACAGGGCATAAAAAAAAATATCAAACTTTGTAATCGAAAATGATGGATAACTTAATAAAATCCAATGGAACACTCTGTATATTTTTTGCCAGATCGATGTAGTATTCAATTTTCTACACTTTTGCCATACATGTTTGTCCACCAAAAATCTACTGTTAAATATCGTCGAAAAATTAAGTAAGCGATGAAATGTGAACGTCAGAAATTTATTGTTGTCGCGGTTGTGTTAGTAATTGTACAATCTATCACAATTTTATTCTATCTTTATATATCAGTGAGTTTTCGACATCAGAAGTTATTAGTAGGGTTTATTCCACCGCAAAATCAAATGGCAGCTCATAATTATAATGCAGATGATCCGGATCTCTGAGCTGAGATTCAAAAAAACTAAAATTGCCAACCATGACAAAAATACTAGGAAACATTTTTGTTTATGCAATTTGGCATCGTTATTGTTATCAGTTAATAATCCTACCATTGGAGTACGACAAATAGCTGATAGTGTTGGAGCATTAAAGACCTCTGTAAATAAGGTGTTACGAAAAAACAAATTCTATCCTTATCGCCTACAACACCATATCAGTATCTGACATAAACAAATTTTGAATGCTGACACGTCTACTAGTAATTGTTCTCGTATTTCACATTTCAGTTTGTTCAGATATTTCTTTCGGTTATTTAAAATAATCTGTCTAGCGATTTTTTAGTAAATTTTGATGATCTATTTCGAGTTGTCAATAAAAAATATTTTAATGAAACGTATGTTTTTGATAAAAAACAAATTTCAAGGTTGAGTTATGCTAGACAGACATCAATAGCAAAGTTGTAGAGAACTTAATTCTACATCGATCAGGGTAAAAATCTATTTGATTTTATCAAGTTATTTTTCACTTTCGATTACAAAGTTTGCCATTTTTTTTCTGTTCCTGTGTCGCATCAGACAGCGTAATTTTAAATTAATTTAATTTTACCACTTACATTCAAGTAACCGCGTAGCACAGTGCCTCGTTTTGCTGGTCCCAGCTTCTTGGTCGTACACAGGTGAAATAATAGTGGCACTTGCACATTAATATTATTAAAATTAATTATTATTGTTTTTAAAAGCGATTAATTTTTATTTTTATTCGTTTACTTGCCGTGTATATCGAAAAGTGTCGTTTCCCACTTCAAGTGGCATACTTATCAATTGATAAATTTACACAAACGAAAAAGAATTATTTTAAAGGCGTAATACCCTGTATAACCGATGTCAACTTTTAAATTATGGACAGGTAGGGTCGTTATCGCTCTAAGTGTAAATAAAATTTGAATTTGATATTTTAAATAATAACCTAAAAAACATGAAATATATGAAGGCCGATACTCAAATGTTTAAAATCGGTATCTCGAAAAGTATCAATAAGACTCGTATACATAAAGTCCCCATGGTTTTCACGTAGATTTAGAATAAAAAATATGTGTTTTCATTTAAAATGTCAAAGTTGACAAGTGGTCTACGAAAGTGAATTGAAAATATTTTTAAATTGTAGTCACTGCGGAACCTAAAAGAATGGTCAAAACTAATTTTGAAAAAATCTTCTTTTTAAAGCCAATTTCAAAGGTCCGCGTACTACACAGACAAGCTGTATGTTATTATGCTTTCTAAACTTACTTATTTTCTTACTTTGACCATGTGGTATAATTCTCTTACCACGAACATTTGCTTTCGGGAAATTTGGGTTCGATCCCCGCAAGAGTCTGGGGTCTGCAATGAGGTTTTCTCGAGGCATTATAAGTATCCACTTATAACTTCAATCTTTTAAGTAGGTATCAAATCCCAGAGCAGCACGCCCGGTAAGGGGAGGGGAAGGAAGCGTGTTTGTTTCTACTCTATTTGAGGGAATTAAAATTTTTCTTACATATCTCACATCTACCAATTTTGCTGATCTGTAAGTACCGTCGACTGTATGTGAGTATTGGTCTATATGTTGTTTTATATGTCTTTGTTTTGGTTTCTTTGGGTACAGCCCTCTTGTTCAAAAAATTATTCTTTAACACGTAAGTCAATTCGCCTTTTATATTTGTTTGTTTATATTTGCTTTTGATATTTCTTTCTCCGTCAATATTTATCTTAGATATTGGGTGTGATTCACTTGCTTAATCTTTTCTGCGTCAATCTATGTTTTTTATTTTTACATTTTCTTTGCTGATTAGCATACCTTTATTTTATTTATTTATTTATACGGTAACACCTTTTACATTTTTTTAAATTACATTAATTTTACACATAAATATAAAGTATCTGTATACATTATGAAATTGTTAATTAAAATCTGAAATATGGTCATAGCAAGGTGTTAAACGACGTACAGAAAACACCAATGGTCTTATTCTGAATATTAATATCATTACCTAATTTTGATATTCTATAATAGCTATTTATGTTACCAGTGAGGAAACACATGGTTCTTGTAACATTAAGCTCGTCCCGCAATTATCACATTGGTTACAAAACGTCATGCTTTTGTTACGTATAACACGTTTTTTTTAATTTTGAAAAAAATTAAGATAAAAAAAATTAAACCTATTTCGAGTTCAAATTCTAAACTAGTGTGACCGATGTTACCATGGTTATCGTTCGTTTCCAAACCAATCTCAAAACAATTTTACTTTTCGTAACTATGTAGTTACGAAAAGTGAACTATTTTGACACCTACTTTGATTATTAAAAATGTTACTTATATGCCATAATTAGAAAAAATAATTTGTTGAAACCATAATTTGTTTAATGAATAGGAGTTCAGAATATATTATGGGTCTGAGTTATTACAGAACTATTCGGAACATTAAAATTAATTAGAGACCGCATAATAAGACAATTGATAATATTATTTATAATTGTATACAGAAATATCAAAAAAATTAGTTTTTATTTTATTCTTCTAATAAATTCCAGCAATGTATATCTTTTTGTAAACTTGTATCAGTTTCTGCGCAGGACCTCATCTGGGTAATAGCTATATTTGCTTTAAATGGTCAACTGTCATATTTTTTTGTAATTTCATTAGTACATTTTTAAGTTATTCTGTCAATAAATAATATAAGTAAAAGTAGATTTAAGCTTCTCCTTTGCCTTAAATCTGTATTCGTTTTAAATTTTTTTAATACGTTATTTTTTCTTTATAATTGCGTTGGTTTTGTGTTTCTCTTGCATAATCTTCCAAATTCTAGTTATAGTTGTTATTCTCGAGCGGATTCCTCGAAGTGGAGGGATGGAATTAAATACCACCAATTATCCGACGTTTCCCCAGTACTGTGTGAGCTTTATCAAGCCTTCTTAAATTAAATGTGACTTAAGAAACCTTGTTAAAGCACAGGCAGGACTAGGCGAAACGTCGGTTAATGAAAATTAGGGTAGTGGCTTTTAATTCAACCCCTCTTCCTCGAGGAATATTTACGAGGATATTCAGCTATTACTCAATATTGTAACTCCTCTATAGTTATCACCCTTTTCTACACTTTTTTTTGTGTATTGCAACAATTATTGCAGTCATCCAGTCTTTTGGTAATTTTTTTTCTATACACAATTTGTTATATACACTGTAATTCAGAAAAAGGGAACATTACCTTTTTTATCTGGCAATTTACAAAAAATAATATTTAAATATTTTTATTTTTTTTTTTTTTTTTTTATTTTATTTTTTTTTTAAAAAAAAAAATAAACAATTTTTTTTTTTTTAAAAAAAAAAAAAAAAAATATTTTTTTAAAAAAAAAAAAAATTTAATTAAAAAAAAAAAAAAAATAAATAATAAAAAAAAAAAAATAAAAAATAAAATAATAAAATAAAAAAAATAAAAATTAAATAATAAAAATAATAATATTTATTTATAATAATTAAATATAATAAAATAATTATAAATAATATAAAAATAACTAAATGATCGTTTATATTTGCAAATATTGAGCTAAAATTAAATTTTCACTATCGAAATGTATATCACAATTAGCAGCGATGGTGTTAAAAATACAGCAGATGTTCATCATTGGTGATTTATATAACATATTTGATTTAAAACTAGGATTATAAAAAGTTAAATTAGATCGGGAATGGTAATAAGGTACATAGTAGTAAACTAATGAAAGTAAATGTGAAATCTTTGATTATGAACTAATTTATGAAGGAATTTAAGACTAAACAATTCTCTGCGTAACTTTAAAGGCTGAATATTAAATCTTTGTAACAAATGAGCTTGGGATAAACCTCTTATTGGGTAAGTATTATCCAATTTGTATGTTAAATACTTCAAGAATTTTCTTTGAACAGATTCAATTTTTAATATTTGATATTTGTATATCATCCCTATGACACCCTAAATCATTTTTGACATTTTTGATTTCAGGTTTTTTTCTTTCCGCACGTATAAGTGATCTATAAGAAAATTTTATCGTAAACCCTACAAAAGAATCTGCAAGTGTTCAGGTTGTTTATGTTTACAAAAAAACAAAGTAGCAATAAAATACTATAGCTTTGAAATTATTAATTAACCTCTAGGTTCTCAAGTCTCTTAATCTGCATAAATTTCCATGTCCAGTCTTCTTTGACAAACAGAAAAACACCAATAACCACCAAAACTCTATTTGGACACGTGTTTCAATAACTAAGCTATCATCATCATCATTGTTATATAGAAAATTGTATTACATTAAACAAATTAAGAATTACAACATAAGTTTGTATTCAAAATTAAATATTTTAATTAATTGTTGCAAATAAGCATTAAGGATGGTTATACTTTTCCAGCTTTGGGCCTCGCAAACAAATTTTTGTAAGCGTCACAAGTTTACCTTTTTTTTAGTATTTAATAAACCGTCGACAAATACTTAGTGAACTCTAATTCTGAAGAGTGCTCCGGAAGGGACTTTACTTTTAGCTCATTAGGAGCATCTGATTTATTTTTTCGAACTGTTCCAAGCAACCTAAAATTCTTTATCAGTAAAAAGGTGGCTAATTTGACAGAAAAAATAAGTTTTCAGTTGTAATTTTTGTCTTGAGTTATAATAGGGATTAACCAAATCTTTTGCTACACGATGTCCTTGATTTTGCTCTTTAACATTACGTACGTACTTTACCTGTGTAAACTTGCACATTACAAAGGAAAGAAGTTTTAACATCAGCGGTGCCCAAATCTTAATGCCATACTTAGTAGGTTTTGATTCTATGTACTGTTTGATAGGGCACCGTCCCAAGAAGCCGAGTAATTGTTCATCAACTGTTAGATTTTTGCAATTTTCAGTAAAGATATCCCATATCTGCCTAATTATCGTTAGTTTGTCCGTTTTTAACCCTGGTCCGTTTAGCGTCAAACCTCAAGAAAACCTTAACGAAAAAAAAGAGCAACGTATACTAGACTCAGTGGTTCACATTTTTTTTAGGGGTTTGGTTCTACATTTTAAAGCGCCCGCTTTTATAAAATTTCTTAGAAAACAGTCTAATTATAGTCTAATTAGTATTCTGATTGCTAGTTTGTTCCTCGTTTTAACTTTCTGTATCTTCTTCACTATCGACTGGTTCAACATCGTATTCTTTCTCAGAACAAGTTTGTACATTCTCATCTTCCAAATTTTTCTTGAAGATTTAGTCGCTTTTCGCCATTGCTGTCACCTTCTGAATCATCTTTATAGCTTAATTCCTCTTCATATTCCAAAAATTCACTAAACTTTGCAGTAATTTATTTCAAGTTTAGTTGTTGATAAAGGTTTTTTCAAAGTTGGACCTCTTATTTTCGATTACAACCTAAATCTTTGCAAGATACATACGTAAATATCTAAGTAGTGACACTAATACAGGTGGATAGACGTAACCTTAAACAACATGTGACAACTAGTTGTAAATTTATTGCTAACCAGGAAACAAACAAAAATTATTGAAAAGATTTTACTGGGGGACCTAAAATTACCACGCTTGGGTTAATAGGAAGAAAAACAACTGCTAAACACTGATTACAAAAATTTAAAGCAGAAAGCAAACTGTTATAACAAGAAACTCTCCAATTCCATTTTTAGACAACACACTCATATTTATAAATCTTATATCTTATGAATGTGGGCGTAGTCGGATGTAAGTCAAAATTTGCAATTTCTGAAGTTGTCGTTTTTTGTTTACTACATGGTTTATCTAACTAGAAATTGATCTTTGCCAAAGCAATTATTTTGGTTTTCCATAGCCACAGTTATTGTTTTTTAAATCGATATTTTGAACACTTACCGATCTCTTTATAAACTTTACAGCAAAATTTTCTTATATAAAACCTATAAATGTGTGGAAAGAGATAAAAAGAGGAATCTAAATATGTCCAAAATTGTATAGGGTGTCATTTAAAAACCAAAGCTCCGTTTGCAGTTCGACCAAAAATTAAAAAAAATATTTGAAAGTGCTATCAAATAGTAGATATTATCACAATTGAAAAACTATTTAAACATTTTTTGTAAATTGCAGGATAAAATTTTTTTCTTAATAAAACTATATACTTAGTAATGCATTTCTTCCTCTTGATTCGGTATTCTTTATTATTTCCACAATTATTCTGTCGTATCTCCAGACTCACCAGACTCAGGAGTCAGACTCTGCACTTAGGGGTATTCAAAATTCTATTGTTTTTCTGCTATAAGGCAATATTTTTTTTCTACAATTCATTTTACTTAACAGCTAAATTGCAATTAAGAAAAATACGATCTTTATTTTGTACAAAAGGTTGATGAAACAACGATAATACTCATAAATTGGCTTTTCTATTGTGTAATCAACAAAACACAAAGTTCTTAATACATTAAATAAAAACAACAAATATCTAACGGTTTATGATGTTTCGCAACCATTCAGACACTTAGACGCTATTTTTTTCGTCACCAGGTCTATTAGGCACTTCAGTGTGCTGAGCAATTCGCGTGTTTATAGTTTTATCTATACTCGGGATCGAGACTCTAAAAGGAAGATGTTTAGACATTACCTGAAATGACATTTGACCCACAAATTATAGTCTAGGAGTATATGAATTGGGATTATTATGCTGCAATATTTAATAGTGAAAAAAAACAACCATGGGCCATTGCATTTCCTCCTCCTTTGGTTTTGTTGAACATCATTATTATTTCTGGTTTGCCAGTACCCGTATTAATGCGTTGTCATGATGAAGATAACTTTATTTTTCCGAGGGACATACGACATCAAAACTTTCATTGAAAGCAAGCACGCTTACATGTTCTTGTCTTGGCTGCAATAGATCCAGTGGCAGTTCCTCTTTGTTTTTTGTAATTGTTTATACTACAGTCAATTTGTAATTAATTTTTTTTATTTCTCCTAAATTAATATTTTATTTAGAGGTTATATCCTTAATTGGAGAATGGGTGTAGGAAATAAATTAAATTATTACCATTAAATTTTCAGCAACGTTTCGGAGCTTTATTAATGCTATCTTCCTCAGGCTTTAATTGAGAGGTAATAATTTCGTCAATTTTTTTCCTTTAGGAAGCATTAATAAAGCTGAAAATTAAATGGTAATAATTTAATTTATTTTCTACACCCATTCTTCAATTTGTAATGTTCCTTTATATATTTTATTAGGTCAATATCAGTAATTGTTAATAGTTACGTTGCTGATGGTACTTTTCACACATTTGCAGATTTATTCTACTGCCGGCTAGTTGCTAATGTCATAAAGACCTTCTGGTTGTCTTCCTACACATACCTATATACAATACGTCAAAGTAAAAATGTGTGTACAATATTTATTTAGTTTACTAGATACATACTGCCCAAACCTCAGACTAAATATAAGTACCTATTATCACAGTAAACTCACTAGTATTGAATGGTTAGTGAACTAGAGCCTTTTAACAACCGCTTGTAAACGTTTGAAATTTGTCTGTGAGTTTGATACAAAAATTTATCACATGTATCGACCCCTTTTACAATAAATTTTAGTCGAACTATACAGATAATAACAATAAATTTGATTCAGTGTTTAAGTTTAAGTATTGCCAGGTTTTTTAAAATATTAGGTTCATTGGGAATCGAGATTGTATTCATTTTTACCAAAAAACGCGTTGTTTTCTATTTTTTCTAAAAAATTATATATTGTTATCGGGTAGTTTCAGCGCAGCTCTGCCTTTCAATAGTTTAGTTGGCCCTATTCTGAGGCTGACACTATAAATAATTTTTTTCTGTTCTGCTATATTTTATCAACAAAAAAAAAAAAAAAAAAAAAATTTTTTAATAACTGATATTTGTCCAAAACGCAAAACTTTGGTTGTAGGTGACAGTAGGGTACGAAAAATATGTACTATCCATCCTAAACTTGAAGCTTGTTTGTTTAAAATAACGACAGACGTTACAAAATAGGAATTTACCGACAATCGTTCAGCTCATCGTTAGCTAAAGATAACGTAATCGGTATGCAACGATTGTTTCACGAACGTATTTAAGATAGTACTTAGTCTGGGTTAAACAATTTACCTCTCAAAAGGCTTATAACTTTTCTTCTATAGTTAAAATTCAAATGGTATTGAATTTTTAGTAGTCAACAAATAAATCAAAAATACTTTGAATTGTACGCTACTTATTATACCTCATTCCTCTTCCCGTGTTGATTTATCTTCAAATCGATAAAGTGTGAGAAGAAAACATAATCGTGTTTCTGCATTTAGACCTCCAAATTTCTAATGGGATTTTCAAATTTTTTGCAACAGGTGTTACTCTAGGCAAAAGTTTGGTAATGTTTCCTAATTTGGTGTGACTAATATTTATCTAACAATTTTCTTCCATTTAGTTATTTTATCTTCTCCAAGAAAATAGCTTCTTGAGTGCCTTTAACGATTTTTTCAGTATCAGACGATTCCTGTTTCGTTCCTGAATTTCCATCACAAATCTCTACGTTATCAAAATTTTTTTCATCGATCAAAACTTTTTCCATCAGTTCAGCAAATCTGGCCTGCACTCTTTCAAATGAATACATTGTGAAATAAAAATAATTGTAATAAAAAACCTAGGAACTGTAATCAAACGTACATTTTAAGACATTTCACTTACTTATTACACAATCAACAACCACTAAGACAAAATTAAGTAATGCATTTTCGTCCGCGGATTTAGACTGAGCAATTGCCAATAAAAATAGAAGTAGTCGCCCAATCTCAGACAATACTGAAACAGTCTATTTAAGAAGTTACATAGCACCGTAAGTAGGTGCAAGTTGGAATTTCCAAGAAACCAGAAAATTGAGGTTGGTTCTGAGCGTTAGTCCACACGTGAGTACTAGAAGGTTAATCTCCTTTGACTATTTTGACGTTTATTTTATATGCTTTTCTTTGTTGCTTTGTTTAAATTTACTCACCTTTCTTCTGTGCTTCTTTGTTGTATTTTATTCTCAGCATTTTAATCCATAAGGTGAATTTATATATCAACTGTTAAATATAATTTTTGAAACTGAATTGGATTAAAGCAGAAATTTGTTTGTTGGTTGGTAAGTCTTCATAGAAACTAACTAATATTGTAACGATTGAACAAACTGAAAGAAGCAGTTTTACTACATTGTACCTAAACCTGTGAAATGGGCCAGCAATAATTTCAGATTCATGAACAGACACCTACATATGCGTGCTTCGCCTTATAAAGGCGCGCTATAGCTACCGCTTTCAATACATTCTCGAAAATGTATATCACTACCTAGTGCAAACATTGACACGTTGAATAATTCGCGATGGTCTAACTATATTTTTTTAGTTCTGGTGGTTAATATTTAACTACTATGGATGCTATGTGTCATGAATTAATTAAAACCATTACCATGCATAAAATTTGGGCCACCTTATCATATTGTAATTTTTGTGCGAATACATAAATACTTCATTAATTGGTTTGGCAATGGTTTGTCGAATAAACAAATGTGGTATTTAACCCATTTAAAATATTTTTGATTTTGAAATTTGGCATAAGAGTGCGAAAATTGAATCCATTTCATAACACCATAGACAAATTTCCTAAAAATAATGATGTAGACGAAACACTTTCGAGAAAGTACTCATTGCTTAATACCAAAAACGTAGGTTTTTTACTATTATGTAAGGTCAAGAATGCAAATTTATTGTTATAGGAAAACAAAAATTTCAAACTTTTACTTACACGTATGGAAATTAGTCTCAATTTTCTATAGATAGCTTTTATGTTGACTGTGCGTGAATTTTTTCGTCTAGACTTAAATTAAAAGAGGCTTTGTCTTCGGGATGTATCAGGCAACTCAGGGAAATATTTTATTCCTGTTGCCCTAGTTGTAATAATAACTATGCTTATAAATATGTAGAATTTCCTAGTTTATTTTTATTTGTTTAAAAATATGCGTTTAGCTCACAACAAATAAAATTTATAGATAATAAATTTTCCAAAATCGTTTTTTCCCATACCTTTCAGTTTTTGTATAGTTAATATTTTTGGAGATATCGGTACAATAACTAGTGTCGCGTGATTGTTGTATGTCAGTAATCAGTAATCCAAAAAATAGTTTAAACAAAAGTTGTGTATTATTAAATTATAAACAACTTAAAAAAAATTGTCTAAAATAAATATTTTGAAAATATTCTATGATTCTATTTGTAAAATCGAACCGGTGTTTTTCGATACGATGATGACATGCGGTTGGACGAATTTTTTTTTGCTTCATTATAACGTTCTAACTCTAATTGCTTGGAAAAAGAGAGAAAAAGTTTCAATATCTTAAAATATCTCAGTTTACTTTACCATACTCGTGTTGTAAAGTAGTACTTTGAAAGTGTGAAGATGATTAGAATGGGGTAATCCAACATACTAAAATGCATTGTTTTCAATTGAAAATATGCATAAACATGCGTAATATTACATAGTTTAATATTTGTAGAGTTCCGCATTTATACCAACATTCAAAATAATAAATTATGTCAATCTAAAATAAACTTGAATCTACTTAAAATTCAAATTAAAATTATTTTCAATTTTGCTACAAAAAAATCGGTGGTTAAATTTGACTGAATTTGGGCAATAAACTTAATCGAAACAATAAAATTAATTGAAGTATTTTAAATTCTAACATTGTCTTTAGTATACATTTCGTTAACAGTGCAAGGTATTCATGAATGATTTACATCTAGTGACACAACACTTTTCCATGTAAAATAAAGAATGTCGCTCTATGAAAATAGTCAGTTAGACAAAATAAATAGAGCGTCATAGAAAAAATTACATGTAATTAAATTGAAAGGTAACTAAATAAAAATTATAAAGTGGGTATGACTCCTCCGAACGTTTTATAAAAAAAATATTTCTTTTTAGGATCTCCCAAAGGCGAAGGTAAAAAAAAGTGTCTTCTTTTACCTCCGCCTTTGGAAGATCTTAAAACAAATAATTCCTTAGGAAATTATTAATTTACACCCAGTTGCTATTTTGGAGGTTTATGTCTTCTTTTATTTGGTTGAGATTGTTTTTATTCCTTTTTCTCATCTGGTGGGTTGTAAGGTATTAGTAGGACAAAGTGTTTAATGGTAAAATAAAATAAATTTAAGGATAATTTAAAAAAACGCCCTTTGATTGAAGTTGTAAGTAATCGTGATTGACCTTGTACCATTTGTGATATTTATCATTGACCAACAGGGTGTGAACACCATCGATCATTTGTATTTTTTTATATACAGGGTGTTTTCTGTTATTTTCTGGTTTAATTTGTTCGTGTTTTCATCATTTGTAATTTTTTTCCAATCGCCTATCAGTTTTAACTTTATATTCTTCCGTATATCTGTAGGTATTACTTTTCTTGTCGTTAATATCATAATTAATTTCCTTTTGATTTTTACATCTCACGCCTAGTTTCTTTTATAAAAGAAGCTGTTTATGTGGTATAAATTGTTTTGTAATAGAAAATTGAGTAGTGCTTTTTATCTTTTATTCCTTCCTGGTGTTTCGAAGCTTCTTAGTCCTATTTCTTTCTTGATATTTTTTAGGTCTTTTTGGCATTGAAATCTTTACTGATTATGTTGCTTTGAGCGAGTTTGTCGTTCAGAGCCATGTCGCCTGAGTGGTCGTATGTTGGTGTATACACTTGGATTAACTTTTCTAGGTTTTACTTTCCTTATTATGATAGTACATATGTCCTAACTTCAGTTATTTTAAAAGTTCTCTTTTTTCTCTTACTTTGATATTTCGTTTTTTATTTCAGTTATTTTTTTTCTGTGAGTAGAGTTCTTGCGTTATAAGATTTTAAGTTGAGTGTTATCTTTTGTCTGGCTTTCGTTTGCGATTTTTTGCCTTTCCCAGATCCCGAGAGGCAGTGCTTTATAAAAAGGTAGGATTTTAATGTACCCTCCTGGGTCTATCAGTTTTAATTTGGCATTTAGTATTCAGACAGTTTAAAACACAAATCTGAGCACCAGATACATTTTGACAACTTCTTTTTAGTGCCAAATCTTTAATAGTAAAATCAGAGAGAGTATTGAAATCATCAACCATCTCAAAAACTACGTGTCCGCTACTTTGAACTTTTATTTTTTTGAAATCTTATTGTTAGTCTTACCCCCTATGATGATTCTTCTTCTATATGTATAGAGTTATTTCCTCAATTATCAAACCTTCATTCAATATATAGTTTGGCTTGGTTTATAAATCTATGTAGCAGTCTACGTTTTTTTACTTCAACAGGGAGGATTAGCGACTACTTTGAACACTAAAATGTTGAGTTGTTAAATATACATCTTTATGAACTAATGTCTTAAATAATTAAATTGAAACGCAATTTTTTTCTCTGTTATATAAATAGTGTAGCATTCAACTTTACATGTAGATACTTTATGCAATTTTTTGCCACCCCTCTCTTTCTTCACATTTTCCTTTTTCTAGTCTTCCCGAATTATTTGCTCTCGCTTTTCTTTTATTTTATTATATTGAGGTGCAATTTTAAAACACCTTGTATAAAACATGCATCCTATAGCCACGACTGCTTGTCATATTTTTGTTTCCACTTGGAATTCATTGCTCTCAACACATTATTTCCATCTTATTTTTAATTTTCCTTCTATTTTCTTTCATGGTGTATGTTCTAGAATTTTCTTTATTACTAAGATACATTTATAATAACAATAAATTTAATACATTTATGTGTCACTTGTCAATTTTGCATATTGACGTTTGACAATTTTGAAACTACAAATTCAGTGGCTTCCTTGAATCTTAGGATAAATACGTGAAGATACCTTTGTAATACATACTTTCAGACTTCAAATGTTTACAATCTAACGTTTTCATATAAATTTTGACAGGTAATATTTTTCTTACTTATTTATCGTAAAATTTAAGAACTCCAATGAATGTGTGGTTTCAAAATGGCCCAAAGTCATTCACAAGTAGTTTACGTTCTACTATATGTAAAATCGACTCAGTATCGCTTC